>NNCF01130305.1:444460-579867 GCA_002313205.1 Laupala kohalensis | reverse complement strand
GGTAGGTGCACTAGCGACTACGTCATAGTAATATTTAAGTGGCAACGGTGGATGTCAGAGTATACGGCAACCATCGGGTGTCACAACTGGATGCCACTCCATGAGACTTCTATAAGAGACTTTTGTTAACAATATCCCAACGCCATTTCTTCTATTCTCACCCTTTGATACTCCAGTAGAAAGAAGAGTAAAAGCTCCGTCCTTAGTAGTCAGAGATCCGAAACCTTCCCATTTAATTTCAGTAAGTCCCACTATGTGAACTTTATCACGTTCCATTACTTTTAGAACGTGACTGAGTTTACCAGCGTCATGCATAATTCTTGTGTTCCAATATCCCATATTCGTTAACGTTTTCATGGCAAAAGTTGTCCTCGTATCTGTCCGGCTGTTTCTCACATTAGTTTCTTTAATCAGTGTAAATTTTCAGAGAGAGGAGGTGATTGGCCTAGTCTCTCCTAGTGCCGTGAAGGGGCTACCTCCTGAAGGCCTGCGCACAGGCCTGCGTGCGTTGCTGTTACGCACGCTCGTCTAAGCATTTCCTCACGGCGTGAATTTGGTATGGTTATCCCGCCAATTCTCGGTCGTCATTGCCTCGATTGTGATAACAGGGCTCACTACGTGAAGGCGAGGTTGGCATTTGAGAGGTTTTGTATTGCGCGTCATCAACCCTTGGGCCCCATTTATTTACTATATTTTTTTGTGGGGCTTTAGGGCTCGCCAACATCGAAGGTCATTAGAGCCCATGCAAGTAGGGAAAAATGCAGTTTCGCACCATAGAGAAGAGCCGTAGTGACTCTTCCCCGTGTGTGGGACTCGCCGAATATCTCGACCATACCCACTAAAAAACCCTCCTGAAATCAACAAATATCTAAATAGAAAGATGAAAGAAAAGAAAACAAAATAAAAATACATTATATCACAAAAAAAAGGGAAAACAATTTTTAAAATATTATATTTTCGAATTACAGAAACAAACGATAACAAAAAGACAGTAAAGATGAAAAGGGAATGAAAATTTTAAACCCTCCCGAGAACTTGTGGGAGGAGCCCCGATCTACTCATAAAATTCAATAGTTTATTAACATTAACCGTTTCATTCCCGAGAATGGTTGGTAAATCTGCAGCCAGACCAATTTGTCTCCGTATACTTGAGTATCTTCTGCAATCAGTTAGTAGATGACGCACTGTCAGAGAACAGCTACACTCCTCACAAATGGGTTCATCATCAAGTAGTAAGAGATACCTATGAGTGAGAGGACAATGTCCTATGCGCAGGCGGGTCAGCAAGACCTCGTCGCGCCGGGCTGGCCTACAGGAACTGCTCCATGACTTAACACATGATTTGATAAGTCGGAGCTTATTCCTTTCAACAGCTAACCACTCATTGCTCCATTCACTGAGAATCCTTATCTTGACGAAATTTAGTAGGTCTCGTTTTGGAATCGTGGAGAAATCCACGCGATTCCTGAGGCATGCCGCCTTTGCGGAAACGTCTGCTTTCTCATTTCCACTGATACCCACGTGTCCAGGAACCCAGCAAAACATTATGTTCTTTCCGTCACTTTGCAGTGTGAAAAGTACATCCTGGATGTTCTGGATCAGCTTATCAGCTGCATACATGTTCTGGATTGCTTGGAGGGCACTCAGAGAATCAGAAAAAATCAGGAAATGTGATCCGCGGGAGCACTTTGTAGTTCGCAATGCTCGCAATATGGCGTAGCACTCAGCAGTGTAAACACTGCACAAGTCGCCTAGACGGTAGCCACTGGTCTCACGGGGAAATACCACGGAGCAGCCGACACCATCAGCCTGCTTCGACCCGTCGGTAAACACAGGGATACGGTCCCGGTATTTGTAGAGGATTAGCTGAAAGTATATCCTCAACATCGGAGCTGGAGTGTTCTTCTTGTCATGATGCAAAAGATCGAAAATAATCTTCGGCTTGTGCAAAGCCCAAGGGGGAGACTTACTAAAACCTTGATGTAAGACATTAAGTGTGCGTATATTTAAGGTTTCCAAAATTTGTTTGGAGCGATATCCAAAAGGTTTGGTTGCTCTCAGTCTGTTGTTGTAGAAACGGATGGAAGAAGAGGATGGATGAAAAACCGCGTTGTGTACCAGATTGTCGGGTAAAGTTTGCAAGTGGCAAAAGTGTCGTAGCATGAGGATTTGCCGCCGGAGGGAAAGAGATGGTTCGCCACTCTCGACATACAAACTCGGAATGGGACTAGTGCGGTATGCTCCCGTAACTAGTCGAATTCCGGCATGGTGGACACTATCCAACTTCTTTAAATAGCTTGCACGAGCAGAGCTATATACAACGCAGCCATAATCGAGCCGAGATCTTATGAATGCTCGATAAAACTGGTGCAGGGAGTAGCGATCAGCGCCCCATTCCCTGCTACTGAGGCACTTCAATAAATTCAGAGATTTTAATGTTCTTGCTCTTAGGTCTGTTAGATGTTCAATCCAATTCAATCTCTGATCAAAGATTAGACCTAAGAATTTCACAAAAGTATAGAATTTGAGAACGTTGTTCCCCAGGGCGAGGTGAGGTTCTGCTTGGTCTCCTACTGAAAAGAACACAGCGTGTTTTCTCAGCAGAGAAACGAAAACCTGTCGTATTCGACCAGTGGTATAATCTATTAAGGACGAGTTGGATTTGTCGCTCCGCACCTGTGACACTCTGTGATGAACAAAAGATAGCAAAGTCATCGACAAAAAGAGAGTGTAAAACAGGATTCTTTACAGCAGACGTTATGCTGTTTATGGCCACTGCAAATAAGGTCACACTCAAGACTGAGCCCTGAGGAACACCGTTCTCTTGAAGAAGGAGATCCGAGGTGTCTCTTCCAATTCTATAGCGGAAAGAACGTTGATCCAAAAAGGACATGAGCATCAGAGGAAGACGTCCTCTAAATCCCCAGGCATAGAGTTGTTGTAAAATGCCATGACGCCAAGTAGTATCGTAAGCCTTCTCGATGTCAAAGAATATTCCGATGAGATGTTGTCTTCGGACGAAAGCATCTTGAATTGCTGATTCCAGGAGAAGTAAGTTGTCCAGGGTGGAATGCAAGTCATGTATTTACTATACACCATTAGAAAGTTACGGTATGAGATTTGTTTATGTTTCTGTCAGATAAACTCTTTCGTGAACTTTATAAAAATATTATCCGACACCGTTAAGTGATATTATTATACTATAGAGAATATTTCGTCTGATTACTTCAATAAAACAATTTCATCATTTTCCATACTATTTTGAGAAATGTTTGTTGTTTTTCTAAATTTAAAACTTGTTATTCGTCTGATGATTGTGCCCACAATCGATACGTTATGTTCAAAACTATGTTAAACCAAAAATTTAGTCTGAGTATGATGAAATTGTTTTGTTGATATTATGGTTCGTAAAACGACAGCAAGTGGTATCTCGCTATCACAGAGGGCATCTCTTAATGATTCCCTGCTCTTGATCTCCACTACAATTCAGTTATATTTAGATTATTTCTTAACTTTAAGAACAGTAAATAAATTGAAAGATTTTTAATGGATTCAACGATAACTGATGAATGTCAACTGTGCGGCTGTTTTCCTACGTTTCGTTGTTTTCCAATACAGATTTTCTGAAGCAAACAAATTGTTAGTTTCATCAGCGAAAATTATTACTAATAGCCATAATAAATGTGCCAATAAATCTAGAAAAGATTCGACCCAAGATGGTGCAACGATTGTACGTTATGGGTTCATTAGAAAATTAACGTTGATAAAAAGCAATTAGAATATTTTGTTTTTCTGAAACTTATAAATTTGTTCGCAAAATTGTATCATTTAAAGTTAAAATAACGACTCAGTTTTTTCTGGCTGAAAAATGAAACGCTACAACATACTTTTTATATGAGATATTCTACATATATGGTATTGGTATTTTGCTATTACACAATAGTTTTAAAGATTTGTTCATTTATAACATTCATTAAGTCAAAATTAAATTCACTCTTTCTTATAGCTCGTTTTTCTCATTTAGATACCGAATTTAAAAATCTTAGTTACGTTACTTCAGGTAACTAAATAAATTAAAATTACCTGACTTTTCCAGATTTTTCATACCTTTTCAGACTCTGAACACATTTTCAATGCATTTCTCGTGGAGAAATTAAACTTTATTTTTAAAAATTCGAAGTTTAAATTAAAATCTGACTCCAGTATTTTAGTACTTAAAATTATCTTTGAAATGAAAAAAACATCAACATCATTTAATATCATTAGGAGGTAATACGTTGCCAAATTGGGGCGATCAGCCATATATCATTATACATCAAACAAAAGGGTATTTGGCAAACATTTGGCATCGATAAGCACTTGCAATATTAAATAAATCTGTTTTGTGATAAATAACGAACTTATCAAATAGTTTGCCAAAATGTTGTACACTTAAGAAATAAGTACATAGTCGTCATGTATCAATTTAAATTACCATTGCGATTAAAATAATTGTATTTTACACTTTGAAAGTATGTATTACTGCCAGTGTGTATGCATAGATTAATCAATAAGTATTTTACGATTTATCGCAATGTGGTTGAGTGTGGACTCTTTTTTCATGAAATTTGGAGCAGATTCCAATATTGTTTATAACAAAAATAAGTATCAAATATTTAAAAAAACGGCATGACTTATTGAGCGTCTTGCCATGACAGTGAAAGACCAACCCTATTGTCTCCCAAGTTTTCGTGTGTAACTCGACAGGACCCTTCGAGCGTGTGCAACTCGTCCCTATTAACGGTGATAATCCTTGCATTCCACTTTCCAGGTGTGCAACTCGAACGTTGCGTCCTGATGATCATGAAGGATTAAAAATTTTGGGTACCATTAAACTCGACACTTTGTACCTGTCCTAATGGCTTGCCGCCCCACCCTCATGCTAACAGAACCACCTGCCGAATGGATTTCGTGAGTCACTTACTGGAAATATATTTTAAGTGCTATTAATTGAGCATTTTTATTTTTAATATCTTACAATTTTTGAATTCCATACATAATTCTAATAAAAATGAATCCAATCACGACGTATTTGTGACATAACTGAGTTTTATGCTTCGGTTTTTATTTATTTACTTAGTACATATAAAGTATTGTAATCGTGAAAAATATTCGGGCGTGAAATGTTGACGAAAATATCAGTTTTGGGAATCCCTGATTCCGAATAAGTGGTGCGTATAATTCCACTTGGAATTTTCTTAAGCTTTCATAAAACAGACTGAAAGGAAAATGAAATATTTTGATTATCGTACTACAGTAAATGCATCAGTGCTCGGCACTTCTGGTTTTAGAAGCAATTAATTAAACTTTGGAGTACTTTCTGGCTCTGGTTCTATTTTTGTCACAATATTTAATTTGTTCTAAATAGTGAAAAGTGCATTTTATGACTGGAATGAATACGACATCTTTAAAACAGCAGCTTTGGTCATTCATCTGTATATCAGAAATTAAACGAGTAACCCCTAAGAGAGCTCAAATTTAACTTTGATTTTTCTTCAAAATATTTTCATCAATCATGAAAGTTATCTATTATATTCATAATTAGGGTGTTTTCTTATCAATTGCAGATTTTATGGTTGAATTTGTTAGGTATAAGCAGCTACTGACTACGAGAGTGCAATTTTTCACACGTTTTCTGAGGTGACATAAAATTAAGAAATATAAGTACAAAAGAAACACATCTATGCAACTGATTCTTGGAAGCTTTGAATTCTAGAATTCTCAAGCAATTCTTGGAACAGTAGATTTAATTTTCTGTTTGAAATCTGTTTATTGAATTGTTACGAATAAATAACTGTCACCATTTTGAGGTCCAAACGTCATAACTACTGGCTCATTCATTTTCGAAACGGTCGACAACTGATGCAAAAAAAGTTACAAAATTTTATCAGGGAAACAAGAAGTGAGGGGAATAACAATACTGCAGGCTCAGATTTTTACAATTAATAGAAATAATTGTATCCATTCTAGAATTTTTATCAATATAGCGCTCTTGAGTCACTTCCCTTCGTCTGGCGACTAAATGGAGAACATAATTTGTTGGAAATTTAATGTATTATACATTATTTCGGTACAAGAATGTTGCGTTCTAAAATTAATCGTTTACAAGATGTAGGCGAAAAAAAAAAACATTGATAGAACTTATTTTTTCCTTTATTTTCTTTTCGTCACCTTATTACTAGACTAGTGGTAAAATGTGCATTTGATGCCAGTAAGGTTTGGCATCATTTTTCACCATAGATTTCAATTGTCCTAAAAGAACTATACAATTTTTATGAATAAAAAAAATATTTTTAGTGGCTAAGCCAACTCTGAAATAGCTGCCCACCGGCCCCATTGATTGGGCACACGTAGACCTAATCCTTAAGGAAGTGTCGAGTTTAATGGAGGAATTATCCAACCTGAGAATCTGTCGACTTTAAGTTCCTGTCCGGAGGAAGGTTAGTACGTGAAATTCACTCGTCTTGTGCCTATTTAACAACTCCTACAAACCCCTCCACGTGGGCAAAGTTGTTAAAACTAGCAAACCGGTCCACCTAATAGCATACCACCCAACTATGTAGATAAGCTTCAATAGCACACTACGTTTCCCATTTACAAATACTGCAATAAATAAAATATTGCGTATATTTTCTATAACTATTTTGTGTATTAATATAGTGCTGTATTTTTAGATCACTGAAGATTACTATTATATATAAATTATATAACTATAATAATGAGCGTGTCACATTCTACGAATGAGGAAATACATTAAATAGTTGTACTACATCAACTACGAAATCTTGATTAGCCATAATTTACTACTCTGCCTCGTATTATTTGATCCTGAGTATTCGCACCAACAGTGTCATTACTGGGCTTCTCAATGTTCGTACATATTCCATGCCTTAACTTCATAACCCCCGCACAGCGTTTCGATTTATCTACTCTATAATAATAATTTCAGAATACTGTAAAAAAATATTTCTATAATAATAATACTGTACTTTCAACTTTGATATAACTTATTTCTTTAATAACTTCATATTGTAATCCCACTGTCATTAAAAATCCAATTTGTGTAACTTACTGAATGACATACAATAATACACAGAACCATAAAATACGTGTCAGTTCATTAAATATTGTGATCGAAGAGTCTCTTAAAACTTTAAAGTAGTACATTATTGTATAGTCTACAGATAAAGAAATTGCAAGTAATTGAGCAGTTGAATAAGAAATAACTGAAGACGTAAGTGAATTTTAAGTTGAGCCTGAAAGATGCGGTTAATTAAGTTTGCTAGAGGAACATTATTTGATCACATCAGAATCTTCTGCTTCGATCTCAAGAAGCAATGTAGATGGGAGAAGACATTGACCGAAATACAAGACACGCTGCCTGAAAAGAAGTTCTAGCGTGAAGAATTAATAAAGAATTTATCATTGAAAAGGTACATACTTTAATTTATAATATTCTTAAATTACCTTTTGTGAAATTAATAATAAAATACTAAATATATAAACTACCCTCGAGGAAAACAAACCCAGCTCTTCGTATAGTAGACAAGGTGGCTAGCGGTTACGCTACGACGTTTTAGAACAAAGTGAAATATTTAATATGTAAATAGAGACGACAGCTTCGAAAGTTTATCCGAACTGGCTGGCTATTGCGCTTTCTTTAACATTCCATGACCCTTAAGGGGTACTACAATCCTATGAAGTCCCACCCAAAAGTGTATGTCCGAAGTCGCGACCTCCCCTTGTCAGACCAATTTCAATACGGCTTGCTGAAACACTGGAAAGTTCTCGTCTTAAATCCCGTGATCGCAGTCTTCATTTCTATTTCTGCAATTTACAAGTACAGTTATGGTCTTATCGCATAATTTAAAAGAATGCCCTTCCGCACCACGTAACTGTTCTACCTTCACGCTCATACACATTTTACTCTGAACACAGCCAACAGACTAGTAATTTGGTCAGATCTCAGTGTTCACAGAATTGAAGCGATAGTCCTTACTGTGTAGCGTGATGGAATTCCTACAGGCTGCATCAGGTAGATTTTAACATTACGCCGCGCCATACGGATGAATTGAGCGATCGTAGACGTCCAACTTCACTAGCTGTTGCTCCAGCGGTGGTAGTGTTGTCGCTCTCAGTCATCCAGGGTTCGATTCCCGATGGGGCCAGAACATTTGTAGCTTTTCACATAGGTGACTACTTAAAAGCAAACCTTCCTTCCTCTATCCAGCTCCTCCCAATATCAATAACTGTTACTAACTACTTCTAACCCTTCCAAGTTGGTAAACCCAGCTAAGCGGCCCACCTGCTAACAATGACCTACCACCCAACTCCTATCATTCCATGTACATAAGCTTCAATAGCACACATTTCCTATTTACAAATACAATATAAAAAAAGACTACACTAGCTATTACACCCCTCACCAAAGATACGAAGAACTAATATAACAGCTTATCATGGACAAGGCCAGAGCTCTCAAATATTTAAAACCAACAAGAATACAGATAATTATATCCCGAGATTGTTACATTGCTTTATGAAAAAAGAGGCAGAAAAAATATTTTAACATGTGATTTATTTCAATTACAAATGTTAATACCTACCAGAAAATAATTGGTTACCAATCATAGGATCAAATTAAAGATTTAACATACCAATGCAAGTCACAGTTCTCTGAATTAATGCAATTTAGCTTCAAAATACTAGTTCCATCAGTTATTCCACACCATAAGGTCACAAGCATAAAATCTCCAAGAGAATGAAAACCAATAGGGTCAAGGGGTTAGCATGGACACTAGCATCTTTAACAGTATCAATTATGCAGTGGTACATATTCAACCTCGTACAAGGCATGGTACCTACCATCAATCTTTGTCAGTGGCAGCCTTTCACTTTGTTATTCTAGTCTTCATTCAATCAATTTTTCTATGGTATGTCAACTGTTTTTGTACCATCCACATGATGGTACCACATACAAATGGAATAGTTTCCACTCAACTTGTTGATTTAAAGGTACCCTGCATTTTCACCAATTTCCTCAATTATCTTTCAACCCACCAAGTAGAGTTAACCTATTCCATAAGGTTAAATAAAATGAAAAATTAAAGACAGCTTTGGTTACTCAACTTTATTTCTGAACTAGTTGTAATAAGAAATACACAAAGGACAAAAAACCAGCAATTAAATGTTCAATCATGTTACTTCAGGAATGCTGTTCTTTAAAAATCAAGATTCATTAAGGATTTTGGACAATGCAATAACCTGGAGTAATTAATTATCACAATTAGATTGAATTGTACAATTCTTGGAGACACTCAGGCTACAAGGTTACTATAGCTTGAACGATTTCAAATCTTCACAATAACAGTATTGTTCTTTGGCATACCATCACCTAACATAACTTAAGGATAATGGAATGGATGAATTAACGCATGTGCACTGTCACTACTGTAATTGTTCCACAAATGCTCTCATTACAGGGAATGACCTCTGCAACTAGTTATCTGAAAATTCAAGGTACTAAATTGAGAAAATTCATTACTAAAATTTAGAACCTGTTCAAGGGATTTTTTACACCATAAATTTCAATAAAGCTTGCAAAATTCATAAAACTCAAAAATTCTGCAGGTAAAAAGAAAAGAATTGAATTAGAGTAATTTTATGAAAGTTGACCGCTATCCTCAATGATGAGTTTCTTCGAGGTTTTGCCACTCTGGGACCCATAGGTTTCCAACTGCAAAGGAAAAACTGTAAGAAAACTATATTCAAATAAAACTATGAAAACAGTGATAAAAACTTACCCTCTTAACAATATCCATGCCTTCAACAACAGATCCAAAAACAACGTGGCGATTATCAAGCCAACTGGTCTTGGCAGTAGTTACAAAAAACTGGCTACCATTAGTGTCAGGACCAGCATTGGCCATTGACAAAATACCTAAGAACAAATTTATAAATCATCTCATACTTAATATTTAATAATCAACTACAGACATTCACATACCAGGTCCAGTGTGAGTCAAGGTGAAGTTCTCATCTTCGAATTTAGATCCAAAGATGGATTTTCCGCCAGTGCCGTTGTGGTTAGTGAAGTCACCGCCCTGGCACATGAAATTGGGGATAACCCGGTGGAAAGTGCTACCCTTGTAACCGAATCCTTTTTCACCAGTGCACAAGGCACGGAAATTTTCTGCAGTCTTAGGTACGACATCAGATCTCAGCTGTAAGCAAATTAAACCCGCTATACTTATAGTCAAAATGTCGCTAGGCAATCGTTAATTGGTAATCATGTTATATCGCGTGTAAGTTTAAGCACAGGTCAAAATGTAAAATATCATACCAAACAAATAAGTAATACATAGCAATTAATAGTGAATTACAACTTAACATAAATTGCCTGTCCACGTGACAATAGAATAGCCGGCATAATCCTTCAGATAGCGTTAGTTCGATACCCAGAATTACAACGATGCTTCATTTATCAACAAATGGATTAACTCATCGCTTACCTCCATTATAATTCTTCCAACAGGAGCTCCATCGGCACTAACATCAAAATATACACGAGGACGTCCCATTTTCTTGGCAAATTGGCGGACAACTGCACTTACACTACAAACGATCAGCCGGTTATGGATGCCGATCTTCTGAAGAGAACACGATTGGCGGCACGCGTACTGCGCTAGGAATGCCATCTTACACCACGAGATGGAACGATTTTTTAAATCTGTCTCTTATTACAAGAAAATTAGTTTAGAAAGAATTGTAAAAATGTACGGAAATTAAAAATTATTTTTTTCCAGCAATAGAAAAGGCTCTGTTCTTTAAATAGTTAAGTTCTATATTGGTAACTATTTCTTACGGCGAAAGTAGGCGAAGTCCCTGATTTAACTTGTGTAAACCAATTATTGATAGTAATGAATATATTCATTTTCCTACAAAAAATTCTAAAATATCAAAATATAAAATTAATATAATATATTGAAGACATTCTATTGAATTTTAATCATGAACTCTCAAAAATAATTTATTGTGGTCCCCATTACTTGTGTGCAGTGATACTACATTAGTCAGATTTACTTCTTTATGAAATTTATTATGAATTCATATACCGTTTTATGAATTAAAACAAAAATTATAAAATATGAAAGTATTGTTGTGTAACTTAACAAATGATACTAAGCATTTTTTGTCGCACGATTTAGAAGTTAATAACAAATGGAGTGATGGCGTTGTGGTTGTGAATTGTGAGAGAAGTTTAATTCAATACATAATCATATTAAGGTCATTTTAGAGGTAAATATAATGTATTTCTAACAAATCAAAATATCATTGTAATGGAGTTTCGTAACTTGTTCTTTCTTTACATTGATTTTTGGAATGTTTATCTGTCATATTGTTTGTAGTCGCGACTTATGTATTGGCATCCATTGGAACAAATGTGTACATTAATTTCCGTATTTTTGATGTAGAATACTTCTTCTGAAAGTATCCTTCAACTCACTGCTTGTTATCTTAGTAGTTTTTATCAATATTCATTGTTCTCTTTGAAGGGAATGTCAATAGTAGAAACATGCGGGGTGATAGTCGTTTATGGCGGTGGCCAGGTGAATCATTAAAATCTCTTATTTTTGTTGACCAAGTGTTTGAAAATATGTGTTATTGGGTAACATCATGGGTAGACTATCATAATGACTGATTGTTTGTATCATTATTGTCATAACTTCTCATTTCCAGTTTATTTTTACTTAGCTAACCTATGATTTGTTGACAGCTTCAGGTATGTCTCAATTTGGAACAACCACCAAAAACCCACCATGGGTGCGTACATCAGGTAATGCACCGATTTTTCTGTCTTTAAAAGGTACTTAATGAGTTGAATTTGATTTCTTTTAGTTTTGTTATGCTTTTTACATTACATTAATTTTGGCTTTTTATTTGAATAATGAAGTTATATTTATAATAGCGTGTTGCTGTTGTAGTTTAATTATATGCATGTTATACTTCATGGTGAAAATTTTCAAGACTTGCTACAATGTGTCATTTGTAATTTGACAGCCCAAAACTTGGCATCAACTCAGCAGCAACAACAACAGCAACAGCAGTTACAAACTCAAATGTTGGGACAAACCATGGGCACTTTAGGAAATCCTACTATGGTACAATATCAGCAACCTCAACAGGTTTTTCAAACTCCTATGCAAATGCAACAGGTAGACATTCTTTTATTTTGGTGTTCATGTGAGTGTTAGAACCAATTCCTCATTATGGTTGAATCCTAACCTTTTTTCTTCTTATGTCCTTCTGCTTATGCTGCTACCCCCACCATTGCCTCCATCATCACACTTAAACAGATTTTCATAATACTGAGTCACCGGAACTAACAAATCTAACATTGTGGACTTTGACCCGACAATTGTTTATAATTCTTCGTGGCTCACTGTCGCAAGCCATATTGGAATTATCATACCCTAAATTACTAATGAAACTGCAGAGAGAAGAAAATAATGTGGAACAATTTTTTTTAATAATTACTCTACGTATATAAAGCGTTGAATGAAACTTATGTTTCCGGAATCGTCGACATGTTTGTAGTAATCAGGCATCAAAGTTTTTTTCAAAATAACTTCTTTTTTTTCAAATTACCAAAATGTGTTTGGTTGAGTTTTATGCTGTGTTGAATTCAGTAGCCTTTTAAAATTATTTTGCTCCAGTTTCAGGATTTGCTTTGTTTATGAGATTGAGATGTTGTTAATTGATTAGTATGTGCTAAACTTAGACTTGAACCAAATCTTGTTATTAATTATTAATTTTTTAGTATGTGCTCTTAGCTTCATATGTGCTAAACTTGAGCTTGAACCAAATCTCGTAAAGCTTTGAAATAGACCTACATTAATTAATTACTTGAGGTTTCTCTGATTGTCTATTATAGAAGTTCACTATCATGCACTGCCAAGGCGATCCTCTCTATTACTTTATTTATTCTGTCAACATTTCGAGAATTCTTAACTTGTGTGTTAAATGTGATTGATTGTAGTAATTTTAATAACATGATTTTAATTGTATCTGCACCTCAGCTGGCCTTGATGAAGAGATAAACCAAATCTTGAAACGGCAGAATAAATAAAGTAGCAGAGAGGAATGTCTTATTTACTTTTTTAAATATTTAATTGAAGGTGAAGTGATAATGTAAAATAGGGAATGAAATTGATTGTCTAAAATAGTGTCACATAGCTTGGCAGTGTTTGATAGTGATCTACATTAATTAATTTTATTAAGTTGTTTACTTAAGTTTATGGGTTGTGGCCAGACTTAATTTCTGCTAGCAAATACATTCTTCTTATGTTCATGAGCTTCTGTATCTGTATATCATTTCAGAAGTGCATCCCACTCCATACATCACTTAAACTTTCATATTGATGAGCAGTATTTCCAAAAACTCCCTTTTATTATTAATAGTTTAAAAATATTTAAATAGGGCCAAGCGAACGACACCAATTATAAATAAGCACTAATTCTCTGCTTAAGAAATAGTTAATTCAAAAATTATTGTATTTTTGAACAGTTTGAGGGCTGGGTAAAAATTCTTTGTTTATTGAGGGTATTTGTATAAGAATTTGTCAGTGATGTGTGTATCTGTGTCTTTTGGTTACTTCCTTGTCACTGCTACATTTTTTAAGTGAAAAAGGAATTGGGCTCTTTTGTATCAAATAGTTCCTTATTTTCTCTGATAGTTGGTGTATTATTCTATGATATTGTAAATAAAATATGTTACATCACTAGCTGTGCATGTCTGAATCGAAGAATATAATTTGGGGGTATGTTTTTGGCTCGAAAGATTTCTAGTTCCTTGCGGACAAACAACTGAATCATTGATTTTACTCCTTATGGTGTGTCACTATTATGAGATAGAATGACAGAATATGTTGTTAGATTATTTGGTGTAATTATTAACTAGTAGTTTTAAATTTCAGTGAATTACTTTTATTTGTTGACAATTGACGTTGAGAACTAAATTTTCCACAAAATTGTTCTGGTAATTTAGACCTAGGATTATTTGCAGAGATAAAATATTTCAAAATGGTTCTTCACTTAAACTTCACTTTGTGTATGAATTTTTGTGAGATAGCATTGACTATTTGATGCATAGTACTGTGGCAAAAGTTTGTATGTACTGTGACCCAATTTCCAATTTAGATCACCTAAAGATGTTTATACAATTTCTTTTATATATTTTGTTGTATTGCGTGCAAGGTTTGAGGATAAAAATTAATTGGAAGTAAATTTTTGACAGGCTGGAATGGCGATGACAACTATGACTGCTGCTATGGGTACCACTGGAGTTGCAATGCCTGCTGCTTTGGGCACTACTCAGGTAGTGAATTAATGTTTATAATTATGGATATTTAGGATATGATACATTATGTTTAGATCTTGCGAAAGAAAGAAAGAAAGAAAGGAAGAAAGAACTAGAAATTATTGAATATAATTTATCTTTGAGGTGATCTTGGAGAATTTTAGGGAAATTTTTAGATGTTAAATTTCTGAAGGACTGGATATTTTAGCCTCCTCTTTGTAGTATGAAAAATAATGGACTGTGGTTCATAACGTGTGAGAATTGCTGAACATCTGTATGGATGAAAAACATTGTCAGAGTAACCAGTGCTTCATCTTAATCTCTGGAGAAAATCCTAGTTGATCTGTCAAGTTTGTTGTGATGGAAAAAAATGATTTTGCTGGGTTCTTTGTTTTCTCTTAGCTGCATTCCAGTTATAGCTTTCTCATTATTTTTTTATTCTTCATATCTATTCTTAGTCATCCATTGAAGGGATATGTATTGGACGGGCAATTACCGTCCTTCCAAATGAGAAATCAAAGAAGTAGACATCCCCTTATGATCTCAATATATGGATGAGGGTTACAGGGCAATGTAAAGGCAACTAGTTGTATAAACATGCAATTAATTGGTGATTGGGAAAGAAAGCCATTTCTGTGTTCTGTTATATATAAAAATTGATCGATGTACAAAGATTTTGAAATTGATGTGGCACAGTTCAGAACGGTGAACTATGACTGGAAGGTATTTCAGGTGCAAAAAAAGTAAAATAACTCCTTCATTTTCATGTGTATTCATTTCCTATTTACTTCAAATATTTTTTATAATTTTGAAAATGTATTTCTTCTATTTCTTTCTTTTCATTCTAAAGACACTCTATACTGGGGTAATGGTTTCTATCTGGTTGTAAGGAGGAAGTCTCTTGCAATGTTTCTTCCACATGGTCAAAAAGTCACAAAGTAGACCTTGTATGTTTCACTTTGTATGTATGTTCTATTTTCAATAATTTTGTTCCTTTTTAGATGTTCCCTCAAGTGGCAACTGTGAGCTATCCTACTCCACGTGCACTGAACCCTGCAGCATTTCAAAGCACTGCTGTCGCAGCCACTGCAGTGCCTCCAGTACCCCCTGCTACACCAAATCCATCTCCCAAACAAAGAGTGTTCACAGGAACCGTGACCAAAGTTCACGATAATTTTGGATTTGTGGATGAAGATGTTTTTTTTCAAACTAGGTACCCTTCATCAAATTTTCATTCTACATTGTTACTAGATTTTTAGTAAGATAATTATATAGAAAGTGTTAAGTACTTTCAGTTCAAACATTCATAATCATTAAGTTAATGTGATTTTGTTAACAGTTGTTGTGTGAAAGGCTCCAACCCTGTTGTGGGAGATAGAGTACTTGTAGAAGCATCCTACAACCCTAATATGCCTTTCAAATGGAATGCAACACGAATTCAAGTTCTTCCGATGTCTGCCTCAAATTCCCAACGTCCACCTGCTAATCTAGGGAAAGGATTTAATAGTGGACCAGGGAACTACAATGCAGTCCCCCCTCCAGGTATTATAAAAATTCTTGTTATATTTATTTAGGGTTAGTGGCACACAAAAGTAAAGCTTATGGTAAAAAATTGAAAGTAATTTGGAGACAAATGGTACCTACTCATTATTGGAAATATCAAGAAAAAGTTATAACAATGGAGCAATGTTAGGTACATAAGATAAGCAAACAGTGTAAGTTGTCGGGAAATTTAATCGTAACATTAATTTACATTATGAGGCTAGAAATTATTGGAGTAAGCTCAATTTTGAAAAAAGATCAAATTTGTCATCTGAGCTCAGGATTCTTCTTCATCTTGAACATTTTTCAGCCACTGGCTGGGTCTGTTTGGAACATAAGCCCCTCCATCTTCTTCGACTCTTGTCCATTCCACCCTCTTCTTGTCCAGACTCTTCCTCAAGTCCTTCACCCATGTATCTCAAGGTCTTCCTCTGGGTCTTTTCTTGTTGAATTCCATTACCATCTTCTTTGGTAGTCTTCCTTTCCCCATTCTCTTCACATGTCCATACGATCTCAGTCTAGACTCTTCCACCTTATTCTGCAGTTGTTGCTCTCCTACTAATACTCGCACTTCTTTATTTCTCCAATTTTTGTGATCCCTATACTACTCCTGAGAAATCTCATTTCACAAGCTTGAATTCTGCTCTTATCCCTGTCTTTCATCACCCAAGTTTCTGCCCCATAAGTCAGTATTGGTACATAATGTCCTGTACATTGTTCTTTTACAACTCGTAGGGACTTCTCTGCTCCAAAGAAGATTTCCCACACACTTCATGAATCCAGTTGCCTGTCTCCCTCTTTCATTTATTTCCTTCCTGTTTCTTCCATTTTCCTCAATTATGCTTCCCAAATACTTGGAAGTTTTTCACTTTACTCAGTTGCTCTCCCTTTATTGTCAATCCAACATGCTACCTGTCCTTTTTTCAACTAGTAATTACAATTTCACACTTCCTTGCATTAAATTTCATTCCAAGTGCTTCCACTACTTCTTCTCACACATCCAATTGTTCTTGCACTTCCCGCTCAGAATTTCCCCATACCATCAGTTCATCAGCAAATACCATTGTCTTAAGTTGTTTTCCAAATCTCTGTGCAACTTCTTCTAACATATTGCCCATCACTGTGATAAACAGTTGCAGAGAAGGAGCACTTCCTTGTTTTAATCCACTCTTCATTACAATCTGGTCTGTCTTTCCTTCCCTCACCTTCACAGTGCTTGTACTTTCCTCATATGTGTCCATCACTCGCTTTATCACCTCCTTGTGGACCCCTTTCTTAATCAGGTTCTCCCACACTCTTTACCTACAAACACTGTCTTATGCCTTTTCTATATCCAAAAATACCATCACCAGATCCCTTCCAAACTCATTGTGTCTTTCGTGCAACTGCCTCACTGCAAAAATCAAGTCTATTGTTGACCTTCCTGGTCTGAAGCCATGTTACTCCTCTCTCAATTGCTTCTCCACCACATCTCTTATCCTCCTATCTAGGACCTTTCCATATATTTTGGCACAGTGGCACATGCATAAATTCTCACACCATATTCTTTCACCTTTCTTGAATATTGGGATTATGATTCCCCCTCCTCCAGTCGTCTGGAATTCTCTGTTCCTTCCACACTGCTCTCATGATCTTATAGAGCCACTGCATACCAACTTCCCCTGCTTCCCGAATCATTTCTACACTGAGCTCATCCACGCCTGGTGCTTTTCCATTTTCATTCTTTTTAATGCTTCCTCCACTTCTCTCCATCATTGGTCTTCCGCTTCATTGGAGGCATTCTTCCAGTTGATCTTTTGTTCGTACACATCCCCTCTTGCATCTGCATTTAACAACTTCTGGAAGTATTCCTTCCAAAGCTCTCGTAATTCCTCCTGGTTTTCTACTACATTTCCATTCTTATCCATCATCTTGAACTTTTCCATTCTGGGTGTTCTCTTATTCTTAATCATCTTGTATAATACTTTTTTGTTACCCATACCATCCTCTTCCATCATTGTTGTCCACTCCTCCAGCCACCTCCTTTCTTCTGCTACTACTATCTTTGCTTCCTTTTTCATTTCCAGATATTCTTTTCTTGCAACTTGTGATCTATCCCTGAACCATTGTCTGAAGGCACTATTCTTTTTTCTTATTGATTCTTGCACTTTGGCATTCCACCAAGGTGTTTCTTTCCACCTTCTCTTGCTGCTTGTCCTTCCGCAGATTTCTTCAGCTGCTCCTACCATGGCTACTTTGAAGTTCTTCCACTCCTCTTCCACTGTTCCTAATTCACTCACTGGCACCTGTTCTCTGATCTTGTTCACATACCCCTTTCTTTTTTTCTTCCTCTTTCAACTTCCTAATCCTAATCCTTCTTTCCTTGTTTTCTGGTCTCTTATTGCTCTTTTCCTTGTTCAACACGGCAACTAATAGCCTATGGTCACTATCCAATACGTCAGATGGTGTCACTTTCACATCATTAATGCTTTTCTGCAGCCCTTTGTATATGAGGAAGTAGTCCGCTTTGGATGTTCCCTGCAAATCTTGGCTGTACCATGTTATTTTGTGGGACTCTNGAGCTCCAGCAATCGTTCCCCTTCTGTATTTTTCTCCCCCCCCCCCCCACCCACCCTTTGGTTCCTAGTACCTCTAAATATCCTTTCAGGTTTGCCCCTACATGTGCATTGAGATCTCCCATTACTATGGTCTTGCTTCTAAGGTGTTTCTGCAGTTCTTCTTCAAACTCTTCCTTCTCTTGCTTCAAACAGCCCACTTGTGGTGCGTACTTGTAACATTTCTGTTTTGCCTTCCTTGTCTTCTATTTTTACTCTCATGATTCTGTCTGATATCATTTCCACTTCTTCTTTCATGCCACTCCTTACCACTACTCCAACACCATTTCTTCCATTTTCATTGCCTTTCCAGTATAGTTTGAATCCCTTTCTCAGGTCCTTTGTTCCCTCTCTTTTCCACCTAGTCTCAGCAAGTCCCAGTACATCTAGTTTTCTTCTCTCCATGGTATTCACTATTTCTTCCACCTTTCATGTCAGAGTCCGGATATTCAGTCTTCCAAGTCATAGTCCATTTCCATTGCCAAGTCGTTTGCCTTTGATTCCATTCTTTACAAGGCTAAATTTTCCATCTTTGAAAGCTATATGATTATCCACTACTGGCTAGCAAGGCCTATTGTAACTTCTTCCTGCCTTTGGCAATTCCATGCCTACTGCAAGGCAGCAGCAGTTCAAGAAAAGGTAGAGGTTGGAAAATGAAAGATACCCTAGCCCTCGCAACCTAATAGCATCGGGATCTAAGAGAACAAGAGGTGACCAAGGGAAGTCAGGCAAGAGAAAGGAAGGAGCCTTGCACAAGTAAGTGGAAGTAATGCCAGACTCAGCTCGGGACCCCGTGCCAAAAACCTTGTTGTATGTTTGTTGGTTTGCGTTTCTTTTCTTTTTCTCAAAAATATTGCTCTATTGTCAGTTTAAAGCAATTGAAAGGACAATTCCTGCAACTCTGTATAAAAGGAGTTTTTGAGAAAAGTTGGATTTTTTTATGGTATTTTTTAATTTTCAAGCATGATTTTTTCATTGTTTAATTGGGGGTAAATTTTTCTATTCAGGTACTTTCATATGATATACATTTCCAAACAAATTTTGTTGGGACAACATACCAAAAAAGTAAAAAATTATTCACACTTCAGGTTATATATCTTCAGGAATATATTCAGTACAGAGTGAAAATTCAAAAAGCAATGTGTTCTTCATAATATTATTGACAAACAGGTTCTCTTGTATTTTTACATGGAATTAATATTTCATTTCTACACGTGAGTGCAATTTCAGCCTTATAAGACTGGGATATAAGTTACGGGCTGCCGATCTAACCCAACGATGCCTATATGTAATTATAGACTTATGACCTTTAACGGACAAACAGTGTATAGTTGTAATTTCAAACTGATGATATATTGTTATTATTAGTTATAATTTGTACCAACTTTATTGATTTTATAATTTGTACCACCTAATCACAACCTCAACATAAAGTTGAAATGTAGTGAGCTTTAAATCACAAATATATACTATGAACTTGTCTGTCCCGGACAAAACAAGTTCATACTGACTCCGGCCTCGGAAACCTACCTTTATACAAATATGTACTGTTTGTCCATTAAAGTTGTAACTTTATAGTTATTTATTTAATTTGATTATATAGCCAAACTATCCCTGAATAGGCACCAAAGGTGCCCAAGGTGTTCGCGGAGGGTAAAGCTCCGCAAAATTTGATTATATAATGGACGTTAATTGTAATAGAAGATGCCTACATGTACTGAAAATCATGTCTTTGGTGTAGTTTACCTCATTAACTACATTTTCTGAATGTCCATGATCAAACACGCTGATAATTCCCTTAAAAATCTTGCACAACAGAAACAAATATCCCTTTTAAGCCTTATCCACAACTAATAATGGCAAAAACTTGATTGGAATAGTTACATTTTTTGTTCCCTAACCCTTACTGTTTTCCTTGTTGCTACTTCTCTGCTCTGACAATTCAACCACTTTCTACCTCGTTTGGCCTGGAGCCCACCTCACTACAAGGATTAAGTAACACTTTCAATTATAGATTTGAAATATATATTTATTAATTCATTTCATTATTTATATTATATTAAAACCAATTTTTGACATAATGTCTTCCTTTGTTGGTGAGCAGACTTTCTGTGCATTGCTTACCATACAGTACCATATTTGCTTTCATAACTTGATCTGTCTCCAGTATTATGTTCTCTTTTATCAATTAAAAACTTTATTGTCAAAAGTTTCTTCTACCTTACTCTATTACTGTGCTGTAATTTTATTGCAAGTTGAGGATTTTATGTGACTGTTTTAATTCTGTTTTCCCCAACATATGTTCACCCAAACATTTAAACTAACAGTAAATAAGGCTGAAACAGAACTCGTATTGCTGTAATTGTTGTTGTTGTTCTACTTTTTTCCTGCTTCTTAGCACATCCTTACAGTAATTAACTATTTGGCCAAGTTTTTGTGATCTGATTATCTTCAATCAGATCAGTGGGAATTTTTATTTATGGTGCAAGAGAAATATGATTTTCACATTATCGATACAAAACTTAGGTTTTGCCATTTTATCATTAAGCCTTCGGTCATCAAAAATATTTTTCCTTTTGTATTTTCAGAAAATACTGGGAATTCAAATTTTGCTCGAAACAGCCAACCTAAATCAAGGCGGAGGGAAAGATCAAAAGAAAGAGGTAGAGACACTGATGATGATGAAGCAGAAAGAAAGAAAAGAAGAGAAGAAAGAGTTCGGTAAGTTATTAGCTTCATTTTATCTACAGCTTCAGCATGTTATTTCTGCCTATTTTCTACAGCTTTTGGAATTGTAATATTTCCTAGAAAGTGAATTATTGACTGATGAAATACTTTTATAAAACTTATATAACAAGAAAAATGCAAATATTTGTATTGTATTTCAGGGACAGGGAAGAGAAAGAAAAGCGAAGTCCATCTGTACGTCGTCGTAGTAAAAGTCCTAGGCCAAGGCCTCGTAGGTCTAGAATTGTACCTCGCTATATGGTTCAAATTCCCAAAATATCATTGGATTTGTAAGTAATTTANTTTTTTTTTTTTTTTTTTTTTTTTTTCTGGATGTAATTTGTGTTATGTAAAGTGTGTTTTCTTTATTTACTAGGCCAGAAGCAGATGTACTGGAACTTCGCCGGCGCTATACTAACCTTTATATTCCATCTGACTTCTTTTCCACCAACATTCGATGGATTGATGCATTTCCTCCAACAAGTCCCTTTACTCTTGACCGTCCTTGCTCGTTCCATGTTATGAACAAAGAAGTAGATGCTGTCATTGACAACCCTACTTCTTTGGAGCCTGCTGATGCTGATTATTTGTTTTCTGCAAAGGTATGATTTAATTAGAATGTTGTGTAAGTGACTAGTGTTTTGGATGTTTGTATCGTGGTTTGATTAGAGATTAATTCAGTTGCTATTGCAAACTGTATATCAGCATTTCTTTGAAGATGGTGAATTCCAAATCAGTGGTTCTGCTTACTATAGCCAATTTAATTGACTTGTGATATCTCAGCAGACCTGTTAGTGAGTGAATAGGGCTTGAGCTTATATACCTGAGGTTTATTATTGATTATTATGTTAAGTTCACTTGTTAGTGAGTGGTATTTTGAACATTAATCGATACCTATCCAACCTCATGATATATTATCTGTGCATGTGAATATATATGGACTAACAAAACACTAAACGTACCCAAGAAATGTAAATAATGTACATCCTAATAATGCAGAAATTAATTGCCATGAAACATAGTTTCAACAAAAAACATTATCTTATTTATGGCCGTTTGTTGAATGGAATTGATGTCTTTGTAAGATTTTCTCATTTGTTGTTCCTATGTCTTTGTAATTATTATCCAAATCATCTGAAATAATGCCCAGCTAATTATTTTTATCAATATGAATTAAAAATCTGTTTTCTTCTTCTATTAAAAACACTTGGCAATTGTCTTTACCAGTCAAATAATGTTGAAGTGAGAGAAGGGCAGATAAACTTGGTATCATTTTCTATTCTTGTAGTTATGTCTGTCATCTCAATTATTGTAATGTGGTAACTTCCAGAAAGTCAAGCTCCAACTGCAGACATTTTTTAAGTACATGTAATGTTCATACTTATTGCTTTCTTTGGTTCAGGTGATGCTGATGAGTATGCCAGTAATGGAAGATGTCTACCGTAAGTGCTGTCAACTGGCTGAAGAGAAGGACAAAGATGCTGATGAGAGGGACTTTGTTCATCCTACTCGCCTCATCAACTTCTTGGTGGGTCTGCGAGGTAAAAATGAAACAATGGCCATCGGGGGTCCCTGGAGCCCTTCGCTTGATGGACCAAATCCTGAGAAAGATCCGTCAGTGCTGATCAAGACTGCTATTCGAACGTGCCGTGCCCTCACAGGCATAAACTTGTCCAGCTGCACGCAGTGGTGAGTGCATCTTGAAACTTAGCTCTTTTCTCATAACAGAGTTCATCCCTTTATTTAAAATTGGCAGTATTTTCCATTCCCATGTTGTATTCCAATGCTCATTAAGTGGTGTTTCAAGTTAACTTTTATTAATTTTATTTGAATTGACGTGAAGTAGTATGGAGAGTTAGCAATATGAGTGTGTATTTAACCGAGCATTGCTTGAAAGAAGGTAAGCTTACTAAGACAGGATTCAAGCATGATGTTCGAATTACAATTATTTTGTTTTCTCATTCTAGGAATTTGTCTTGAGTAGTAGCTTAGTTATGATAAAGAGAACCACTTAATGAGATATAAGAGGTCAAAGTTAAATAACTAGCATGTAATGGTTATTGTGGATGTAGCACGATGAAATGTAGTGCATGGATTATTTATGCTCTTAACTTGAAGAAGAAGAGAAAAAATTGACTAATTTGATGAATTATACCATGTCTGATTCCTGTCCATTCTCTCCTGTATGAGGTGAATAATGATTGACCTTCAACTATGCCCTTCTATTATTTCTCTTCAAACCTCACTGTACATCATTTTCCCTGTATCAATGTCCTCTCTTTCTTCTTATCTTTCCGTTTTGCTCCTCATTTATGCCCTAATAAACCTAATATTAGTCAACCCCATGTTGGAATTTTTATTTCTTTTAGGTCAATAAAATAAAAAAATATTGATAATATCCTCCAGTATGCCAACTTTTTTTTTTTTTGACCTTCATCAAAGCTAGCTATTGAAAGTAGTAATGCTTGATAATGGTCAAAATATCAACAATTTTGCCAAAATAAGTCATATTAAGAGATGTCAAATGATTTATTAGTATCAAAGAGCTTTTTTGACAACTTTACAGCCATTGTCAGTATAATACTGGGTATTGTGAACTGGATTATGGCATGTTCAATGAAAGCTTTATAATATCAACAAAGTGTTTGGTGATTGTTCTCAAAAGTCTTCATATGAAAACTGAAAATTTTGCTTTTCCCTTTTCATTAGCTAAATCTCTCCTATACACACTACATGGTCCTAGGTTTGCTCGTAATTGAGACTAAAACACTGGTGGGGTTTCAGTATTTATTTATTCTACTGGCCTAAATGTAAGATTAATTCCATGGATAATATGAAAAGGTCAGAAAATTTTATTCCAAAATATTAGTGAAGTACAGTAATGCACTGAAATAACAGAAAGTGGTAAAATGCGTAGCTTCTTCATGTTGAACCTTTTCTTGATCCTTGCTTAAGTTTGGTTTTTAACTTGGTTTCTATCAATTCAACTGACCATCGTATTCTATTAATTTTTATTGGCTTGGTATTGACATTCTTCTGTAATCTGATGAAATTAATTATGGGATGGTTGTACTTACTCTTGGCTAAGGTGTGAAGTAGACATAAAATATATGTCCTACATTTAATTTTTTATTTGAAACTTTCACTTAAGTAAAATAATGATTTAAGTGAGGTGTTACCATTATAATACCTTTCATGTTTCCTTAAGGGTAACTAATTGTTATTTTCACTGGAATATTTTCTGAAAACTTAGCCACTATCTTCAGTGGCCCAGAGGTCTATTAGTTCCTCTTGAGACTGTCTTTTCTGGAGCCCAACAAACTGACCCACTAGTCACTGATGATGGTTAAGCCATTGAAAACATATTTTGGCAAAAATAAACTAATAGTTGCCAAAGCAATATAAGATGATGATAATGTTATTATATTAATAATAAGTATTATTATTATATTAATAATAATATATTATTATTAAGTAAAAATTAGAGATTTTCATAATTTTTTTAACTGGATGTAACTAGCATCCACCAGTATAGCTGTCCACCATTGCTCATGTGGCAATAAGTGATAAGTTTTTCTTATGTTACTGTTTAGCTATGTGATATAATTATTATTTGGTTCAAAGAAACCATTCTTATTGAATATGGTTTAGAAAAATACCATTTCAGTAAGATAAGTTGAGGTATTCTAAACAACTATTCTCTGAAGACAAACCCATATTCATTGTATAATTAGTGTCTGTTTAAAAGTGTGTATATCATACATGTTTTTTAATATTTCCTAGAAAACTTATACAGAGCACTCATGTTATAAGTATGTAGAGCCCAGTTGTAGTTTGCACATTTTCTTGGTTTCTTTGCAAACTCATTTAGACAAAATAAATCTTGACCATTAAGACACAGTTACACAAACTACTTTGTTCATCAACTTGACAGCCCACTCTGGATTTTCAGCACTTACTTATCTCATTTTCTGATCAAAACGTCATATGAGGGACAGCCTTTCTAACCTGTGAATTTGTGTGTGAAGAACTGGAGTGAATAGTTCCAGTTTCTTGGCATGTTATTATGTGTACTTTAATCTTAAGAGCTATTGACTTGACTGAGTCATTTTGACTCCTGATTCTAGATTACTTTAAAGTTCTGAAGGAATTGTCTGTCATTAGAGCCCTGTGATGTGTGAAGTAGTGTATGGAACCTATACTCGGGAAGTGTCCTTTCAAACTTGAAAGAAACCTTTCTTCCAGTCATAGCAGGTGCACTGTTTGTGTAAACAGAAGCCAATTCTTCCAGGACAACCCATTTAGTTCCAAGGTGCTGCGTATGGAATTGTACACATCTGATCCAGCTGAAGTTGAAGATTGCATGATTAGAATTACTCAGTTACTGGAACACAATCAAAAAATTTCACATAAGTTTGTAATTGGCACTTATTATTTACTCATTGAATGTCTGGTTATATTGTTGTTTAACTCTCCATTACATTTAGTGTGGACAAAAATAGATACAATTACACACAAAAGCAGAAATCTAAATTAGTTTGTGAGATATAGCGTAAAATATATATGTAATGTCATTAGTGTGAATAGCAAAAAACTGAAAACATTTCTATCCTTTTCACCCATTTAAAATATAATATATGAACATACCTTGAAATTGGTCTCAATGTATTTCAATTAATGACATTTACACACATAAACAGACTTCTCAATAAACCCTTGAGATATCACAAAATTTCGAAAAAAATAACTTTTCACTCTTATTCATCCCTTCAAAATTGTGGTTTCCCATCTTTAATAGATTTCTCTCAGTGTTGATTAATGTGTCAGTGAGTCACAATAAAATTAAACAAATTTTGAAAAATAACGTTTTATCCTAATTATCTACTTTAAAATTCTGAGAAATCCTTTCTTTGTGAGCTTTTGCTATACAAAATTGACATCCTGTCAAAGTTTTAATTTTATATCTGTTTTATAGTTTTTCTTTGTTGATGAATGAGTGTATCAGTCAGGACAGTGCTACTATTACAAAGATTAGTATTTTCCTATTGTTATGCAAAATGTGTTTTGCACTTTATACATGGTAAATTTTCTCTGATAGCAATGTTGCTTAACACTTCTTGAAAATTGCCTGTTTGGCATTGTGGTATTAGCCAAATAAATGTCCCTGGATTCCTTTCCTTCGGGAGGTTTTTTCTCTCTAATTATCCTTGTAACATTCAAATTAATTTGAAATTTATTTCTATAGTTTCACAAAAGTGTTTTGTCATTTATTGAATGGCGATGTTCCCGTAATTTATGAAGATACAAGGAAAACTCAGGTAGCCCAAAATTAGTGTTTCTTTGTAGTGTTTTAAAATGAAAAAAATTTGAGCAACACAATGAAACGGAATGAGAGAGACTTCAGTAGTCTTCAAGGCATAAGACTGAATAGTTTAAGACAAATGTTCAACTTTTTTTTTTTTCATTTAAAACTTTGCTATTGTGTACACATTTGATAAGTAAAATCCTGAAAAAAAATATTTTAAACATTATGATTTTTCATAGCAAAAAAAATATTTGGATGTTGAAAAGTAGTCAAAGTGGGATGCTAAGAAAGTTTGTCAACCAATTGTTTTTTATACTATTCCATTGAGCCCTCATCTAACGTTCTGTTGATTGTATCCTTGGAAAATAATGTAATGAATTCACCATCCTGCAAAAAGGAGGACAAAATTAAAAACAATTTTAGTAGTACTCTGATTTGAGGTTAATAATGTGTAATAAAGATTGATCAAATAAACTCTTACCAACACAATATATTAATTCACAATTTTGGTAAAAACAAACTGTACTGAGAAACATTTAAATTTTTGAAATGAATACTATACCTAAAGATTGTTTGAACTATCACAACTAGCCAGCTTGTTAACTGGTCGATGGTATAAAGAAATATAGTGGGCTGTTGAATTTACATGGTATAAATAAAGTTATACCAGCCAGCTTAAATTAATTATAACTGAGACAACCAATTCTCTCTTTAAAAGAACAGTAATTGTCATCTAGGTAATTGTATGTTGTAGATATGTGATTGAAATTTAGTTTTATTTGTCTACCTTGGACGAGAAAAATGAGTCATCACATCAAATGCAGATTATTGGGTAATTTTATAATAATGTATACTGGAGTGTGGGATTTCTTAGAGTTGTGGTCAAGTGAGATCAATTACAAACTAGGGGGCGGATCTAAGGAGGAGCGAGGCATGTGTCCCAGGTGCCAAGTGATGTTTGTCCGGGACAAGCAAGTGTCCCGAGCGCCTTGCTTGTCTGGGACAAACAAGGTTATACATAACTAGTTATATCTACTGAGGCATGGTTTGTCCCAGACAAACAAGTTTATACTTAAATAATATTTTTTCTATCTTCAAAGAGCTTATTATCTCTTCTTCGCACTTTTAGAAGAAATTTGTTGACAAGTCATAACAACTTTCTGTTAATTTGCTTGATATATCTAGCAATTGGATCAAGATAGTACATGGAGAGCAAAGGACTCGTATTTACTTTTTTAATTTACTATGCATTATGAAGTTATTTAATGAGGTGCTCTTCTGGCAAGGTTACTTGTCTGAATGGTCATAAAATGGCTAAATTGGTATCATAGGAAAGCCAATTGTTAATTGTTAAGCATTTATAAGCGGAAACTGTTCGTGTAACTATTTGTTTAATGTAGCGAAACAAATGTGTCAAAAATTATTCTTTCTTTATTAAACATAATTTGTTGAATACCTCTCTGATTACTATACTTCGAGTTGACCTAATACATATTCTTACTTATTGTCTTGGAATAAAATTATTGAGTTTGTATTGTTGTCTATCAATGATACATAAAATATTAATAGTACATCTCAGTGTGATAAAATTTTATTGTATTTGATGTTACATCTAAGTTGTGACATTTTTTTAAAACTGAAGTGTTATGACTGTCACTTGATTAGGCTCTGGGGTATTATTGCTCCATATGTTTACCAATTTTAAACCAAACAAAGCAGTTAGATATAATAGTTACAAGTGATTCTAAAAATTTTCTTATTGGACGACATTTCCTATAACTACTATTAAAAATTTGAGAACATAAATCAATGAATCAAATGTTATATTATGTAACAAAAATAGAACAAAGAATAGTTTTGATGTGACATTCACCTTCTGACTACTTTACTTCAACTTTGTGTGAAATAACATAATTTTTTGATCGCAGTAAGAGCAATTTTACATCATGCAACCAGTGGCGAGCAACTGATTGCTGAGAGTAGCCAAGGTCAGCTCATAGAATGGTTTACATGGGAGCCTATTACATGAAGCAATCAGTTGATAAAGACTGGCAACTACTACTATTGGAATTTTTTAAATTACAGAACCTTGATTTCTAATAGCTGTGGAGAGCACAATGAGAATCGTAAAAAAATTAACAGTTGACACTATTGAATTTGTCATTTTATTCTGTGCATACTCAAGTGAAAAAAATTGAATTTTATGAATTAATATTAATTTTTTTAAACCTGAAATATTTGAAAAAAAGTGATATTGTTATGGTTTTTGCTGATATGTTGGCTTTATTGCTTTTCATAAAATTAACTTACAATGCCAAAAATATTTCTTATTCAATGAATGATTACCGAGGTGTTTGTGACATTTAACAATTTCAAATTTCTACTTGTAAAATATTATAAAGTTTATTCCATTTGGTGTTGTTAAGTTTCTTCAAAATTGCTAAAAATGATCAGACTTAATGTTAAGGAATAAAATTTATGCTGTCACACTCAGGAAAATGCCATAATCACATTATTATTGAATTAAAAGGCTTAAAACTATTTATGATGCCACCAGCAGGTGATAAATAACCAGGTTTTCAAAAAGCGGCCAGTGGTGGTAATGTGGTGGACATTAATGAACACTCTTATTAAGTTTGAACTATTCATTCGAATATTATGATTAAAAAATGAATTTTTATCATTGTTAAATGCCCAGAACATATTTTATTTCATTAAGATTAATTTTTTCCTGCATTAATTACTCTTTAGTTCAGATATTTTAACGTATTGTTGTTGATAATTTAGATTAACCTTTGTAGATAGACATTGCTGTTGCTGACTTTATTGTGGAACTATCTGAGGGGAGCAATATTGGCAAACATCATGTATTTCTAACTATTTATGCAGCTTACGTGAGTATACTTCTTCGAAGGTGAACTTCATTCACAATTTTTGCCATCCTTGGTGGGCAGTAATTATAAATTTTACATTGCAGAAGATTCCCTTGTCTGCCTATTGGGCTGTGGTATAAACCATGTATACATTATAATGTACAGGAAATAGTAGTATGTCCCCTGTTAGCGTATAACTCGCAGAATTAAATGAACTAAATTGTAAACTTTTATGATCTTGTGCAAAGCCAACTAATAATCTTTGCATTCTCAAAAATTTGCTTGTTTCTATCATTGTTTACGATTGATTCTATCCAGAAGTGTCTGATTGAACTGTAAGAGGTATCTTGCTGCTGATAAATGGTGAAAGAGTCTTGCCTAGCAGTGTTTAATAATTGCTCTTATGATGTTTAAACTGCAGTAAATTGCAGGTAGTTCAAAAGTAAGAGTGAATTTAATGTGACCATACATTGATTAAAAGTGGAAAGAAAAAAATGTTTTGGATGATGTGGAAACATAAATCCCTGAAATGTAAAAAGCTGAGTTAAATTATTATCGATGACATGAACATAGTCCCCAAAGTTAAATAATAATTGGTATTGCATAATAATTATGCATTTTTGTATTATCAGTCCACATATGAACACTGAAATATGAAAGAGAAAAAAGAAAAAAGAGAGTGAGAGAAGAAGAAGAAAAAAGAAAAGATCCTTCAATACAATGAAAAAATATTTTGTGCAAAATATAATCTACTTGAAATTGTCATTAGACTTATTTTAAGAAATAAAAATGATTTTTTCATAATTTGTGTGGTCTTCATAGAGAAATACCTACAGTTATCATGATCAATAATATGCTGTTGGATGTAAAGAGGAAAAAAAATGTAGTGACCAATTAGTAAATCAGCTTTGAAGTGTAAACAATTCTGTTAAAATACCTACATGATTAAAATATAATTCCTAAACCATCACAAAATTGTTATCACTTCATATATTTAATTAATTTGATTCTTTTTCTTTATTTTAGATAGAATACTAATACTTCATGGAAATTTGATGAATTAAAGAATTGGGATTTTTGTTTAATTTGTTTTGCTTTAGGTATTTCAAATATTATTCAAATTAACTTTTTTTTTTATCATTTTAATGTTCTGTTTTAATCTAACTTTTAATAATTTTGCAAAGGAATAATGTAAAGTTTGCCCATGTTTTCAGTGAAACTTTGATGACAACCTACCTAGTTTCATTTATTAGTCTTCAAAATTTATTTATACATTTATTAGAAAACAAAATAATACTGTCGTAAACTTCTTTCATAGTTTAAATAAAGAAGTAATTGTATAAAATCTGTTTAGTGGAAGTTGTAATCAAAACCTTTTTGAGTTATTCTAATAACATCCATTTGGAATTGATGAAATTTTTTTTTACGTATTTATTATAAAATTAAAGAGGGTTGAACCAAGTATAAAATTTCATTACTCGTGTAGTATCTTCTATATAATGCATGAAGGTATTTGAGCTTTGGTCACCCATTAACTTCATGAGCATGTGCAGAAAGGACATGATTGATTTGTGTGTATGAGTGTGTGGTGGCATCTTTATACTGTGTAATACTTCATAATCAAGGTATTGGCGGTAAGTGTTACTATTGTATTTTTCCAGTTGCTGGAGCTCTCACATGCTTGTGTTGTTCTTGATGTTGCCCGCACTTTCTTGCCTTTAGGTCTTTTTTTTTAATTGTGCCCTGCTGTTAAGTTGCTCAGTGTTCTGAATTTCGGAAGACGTAGCATTGGTTGTCCCGCATTTTGTGTCATGTTCTGTCAATGCTAATGTTGTTGTAACCAGAGGGTAACTTTTGACCCTCACAGGTATCGGTTCCTGGAGATTTACTACCGGCGCGGTGAGACTACACACAAGGGGCGAGTGGTGCCAGCGCGGGTTGAAACAGTGGTACTATTTCTCCCAGATGTTTGGAGCTGTGTGCCGACCCGTCTCGAATGGGACGGCTTGCATCTCAACTACAAGAAGCAACTGGAACGCAAGCTGAAGGCCGACCAGGATGTGGCAAACGGAGCGACGGGCGATGAAAAGGCACAGCAACCATAGCCTAGTTTACTTTCTATATTGCTTTCTTTCTTTTCCCTCCCTGTGGTGTCACCTGAGACATGAACATGTAAAATCTTGTTTTTCTCGTCAGGCATCCGAGTTATGAATGATGTATGTGTCCGCAAACAGCAGCGCCACATTTCAGGACAACTGGTTGGGACTTTCTATGATTTAAAAATCACATTCAACTCATATTCTTTTGGTAATGTGTGCCTCATTGTAAAAGTATTGAATTCTGTCAGTTCATCGAAAGGAGGAATGAGTCATCTGTGGTTTTGTGCCGTGATATGAGGTATAAATATCCAATGGAGTTCTCATACAGTAAAATCATTGAACTTCCTAATTTGGCAAAAGTTTCAACTTGGAAAAAAAATTGATCTGAACGGATTGGATTTGAGTAGTTTTGTTGCTTTAAAATATTTATAAGGTGAAATAGAATAGTATTTCACTTGCTGTAGTTCTAACTTCCTGTCATAAAGTGATTTTACTGTTTCTGGGTTTTAAAAAACATCAAATGGTAGGTTTATCTTTACTGTCTGTAAAATAACTCATTTCAGGTTTCAAGGTGAGATGATTATTATTACTATATTTTCCAGTACCAGACCACCTTGTTGCGTAAGTAACTTAGTTTAGGAATAAAATATTAACTGACAGAATTTGTGCTTGCACATTCATTAAGTATGCTGTAGTTTTGTTTATATATTTCTTATTAAGTCTCTGGACGAAGAAAACATCCTTCAAAATCAACAGACAGGATTGTGATAAATTTTCCAGTCGGGGTAATAATATATTAATTGATTTCTGTGGGAAATATTGCACAATTCTGGTTTGTGGAATTTTTCTTATAAAACAATGAAAGACAGTTCCCTGAATTTGGCAAAGCTGTTGGGAGTGGTGGTGTGGATGAAATTTACCTGAATCAAGGTTCAGGAAAGCTCTCTTGCGGAACAGACTACTGCAATTGCCGCTGGAGTATTTAAGGGAATGGAGAGGAACAAATCGCTGACAAACTTCACTTTTGGTTGGTGAACCTGGCATCCTATGGTATCTTAGGTAAATGTTTCCCGCAATGCAGTGGTGAGGCGAGTTTCACCAGTTTATAAAAACGTTGAGTATGTGTGCTTTCTGATGATTTGATGATATGGAGTGGCTCTCTTGTTGCCTGTGATGACATAGGAATCCTGTGGGCAGGCTTTTAACACATTTTTTGTGTCATAGGTAGAGGCACATAAGGAAAATTGCTAATAAGCAACAGACAATTCTATGAATGTGTTCGAGCCCATGGTGATCTCCGTACTTACAAGTTTGTGATGAGTATGTTAATGACAATTGAGACAGAGCAACTTATTACTCTTTCATTGGCTTTGGAAAGAGGTTGCTTTGTTCTCTTGAGTTCTATGAGAATAGACAACCACAATATCACAAACAAATGTTTGTGATAAAATAGTTTGTGGCTGTTAAGTTGCTGAAGAATCTTGTATTATAGAACTTATGTGAAATTTTTGTTGCTCGTTTTGCATACTAATTATAACAACTCAACTTGAGTTATGCTTTTTAGCTCCTTTACCTTTGTCCTCTTTATTTGCCCTGATGATCAGTGGTGCAGTAGGTTACTTTCTAGGACAAGTTGATAACCTTATTTCAATAATTTGATTTCAGGAGGAAGAAAGCATTCAAGAAACTAAGAGGGAGCCAACACATTATTCAGAACTAGACCCAAAAGGAATGAAGGTATGAAATAAAAGATTTTTATTGACATTTTTTTCCGGGTAATTGTATATTTTCTACTCCTATGCTGTTAGTATGATTCATTTCAGAAAATTATTTTCAGAGTCTGCTATATGGTAAAACATTGGGCAGTGTTCAGGTACAATTTTCCTTCAAATTGATCTATTCTTCAAAAATTTCTCCTATTTATCCCTCTGCGAGATTTTTTTTTCATTGGCCTGTCAAAGCATCTGTTCTGAGACCGTTTTAATGCTGATGGGAGTAATAATTTGTCTGTACGAATGTTGATTGTTATGGGTTTATTTTTTTTATTTATGAATTCGATTGGTATCATAGGTCAATGAACTTCGCCAAGAACTTGAGGCTCGAACTTTGAGCCCTAAGGGGTTAAAATCTCAGTTGATAGCCCGCCTCACTAAGGCTGTCAAAACTGAAGCTGAGAAAGCAGAGGAAGAAAAAGAAAAGGAAGATAAAAAGTCTTCTGACCCTGATCCTCCACCTAAAGCAGAAGTAGACACAAAAGATGATGAAAAGAAAAAGAAGGAGGTAAATTAGAATATTCTCTAAAAGATTTCCTTGTAACATTAGTAGTTTCATTTGATCTTCATTGGGTTCATTCTGTTAATTTTATTGAAGATGATCGTGAGATGAAAATTGTCAGCCCTTCTTGTCTGTTGCTTGGCCAAGTTGTACTTTCTCATGGGGGTTGCATATGATACTGTGCCTGTACTCTGCATTCATGATAGTGGGTTATACAATGCCTTTCAAATACCACACTTTATCCCTGAGTAGCTTGTTTAGGTTGGGTAAGGATTCTCTACTAGCCAGCTAACTGACTCTTTATCAATTTTACTCGTTGGTTCATAATTTAATTTATAAAATTGTTTGAAACATACACTTTATTAATTGCTAATTGTATATTTTGAGAGAAGTTTCTAATTTCATTCACCAGACTGGTTTTTTTCACATCCTCAATTTTATTGTCAAATTTTGTGTCCTGGAGAAGGAGCAATTTTTTATGCCACTTGTTTTGGATTTTAAAGTGGGGGAAAGAAGTAATATATTTTAAGAGATAGACACTTTGGTGTATTTGAATGTAACCAGATAAGATAAATAGATAGAGAGAGAAAACCATAAGAAATATTGTTCATGTTCAGTCGTACACTTATTCCGCTTAAGGTTGTACTTGACATATGATCTTATCAAAAGTAATCATGGAACATGTCATATCTCTGACTAAAATATAAAATGCCATGTTTATGGCATATAAAATTAGTGTAAGTAAAGTACAAATAAAACACATTATTTAAAAATGTGTATCATAAAGTAATGAATTAAAACTGACATTTTTATTGGGTTCAAAGCCAATAATTCAACTTTTTAGTGTCTTTTATTAGAGATTTGAAAGTAAAATAAATATTCAGAATATTAATTTACTCTACTTCTGCTTCATCCATGTTAAATAATATTCAAGGCTCTTGAAATAGTAAAGAAATGCGTATATGTAGCAGATAGAAATTATTTTACTGTGTCTATACCAAAATATCAAGCAAAATACCGTTAGAGCAGATGTAATGCATACTAATTGTACTTTACATACAGAAAATTTAAGCAAAATCGTTTGACCAGTTTTTGAAAAATATTCAAAAATGTACTTTGACCTTCATTTGAAGTGCCCTTTGTGTTCAAGTAAAAAGAAAATTGAAAGCATGTCAGAAGTAAATTCACCCTAAATACAAAAAATGAAGAGAAAAAAATACCACTTGGTCAGGAGTGCTGCGCACGGACGGATGGACCAGATGGACGTCCAGCCAAAAACCACTTTTTTGGAATCGGTGGTTTCTAAAACAGATATTTCCGCAAAAATCTTGGTTTCAAATTTTTTTTTACAATTACAATACTTTCTATATACATGAGACAGTAAAAAGTTCAGTACATATTATAATATTAACATAATACAAACAAATTTGATTTAATAAAGAAAAGAAAGTTATTTCAGAATATTATTAGTCTAAACGATGTAAAAACATACATTCTTCTTGAATAGAGTTGTGAAAATTTACATCTGAATACTAAATGTAACGGTAATAAATCTACATTTAATGGGAATGAACAGGTAATTCCAATACAAATTTAATATAAAGAAAAGGCAAGTTACTTAGATATAAACTGAAGAATTTTGACAAATAATCAAAAATATATGATTTTAAGGTAACCAGATAACTTTTTTTCTTTCATTTTGTCATTTTTAATGGTTTTTTGACTTAATTATGTAAAATCTGTTTTTCATAATTATGTAAAATCATCTATGAAGTATTATAATACTATGTTATATCAAATTTAAATGCCTGGGTAATAACAGAAAAGCATTTTGGGAACTTTAAATGGCCATTACTCTAGAAATCAAAATGTACACCTATCTGGTTATTACCAGAGGCCACATTGCATATTACTTCTTTAAATTGGTAGCATTTTTATTCATATTTGAGTGAGGTTCATTGTAAACAAAGGGTTAACTGCTAAATGATACTGAGATAATTCTAACAATTAATATTTTAAACATTTTCTCAAAATTTAGTTAATAGTCATTTAGATAACATTATGTCAGCAAGAAATTTCAAAACTATTAAAATTGGTGAATTTTATGTTTTATGTCAATATTATTTTATTTTCTAAAAATAATTTTCACTGAGCTTTTATAATAAGTATGTTATATAAAAGTAATTAAATTGATATATTGACATAAAATATAAAATTCACCAATTTTAATAGTTTTGACATTTCTTGCTGACATGTATCTTTATTAATACGATTTTTTTTATTGAAACCAATAATTCATTAAAATAATATAATATTGAATCTAACTGTTAATTCGCTCACCGTTGAGAATAACAAATGTTCAATTTGCTTGATTTATCATTCGGTTCCCTTGACAAGAGTATAACATTTTTATGCTTCAATGCCGCAATCTCAAGTTGTCTCTTTTTTTTTTTTACTTTTATTCAATTTTATATCCCATGCATTATGATTGTCACAGAGTTTTGATACTTAAGGAACACCCAGGAATAACTTCTATAAGTTTTAAGGATTCCCAGCACTTGTTTAAGTTTTCCTTGATAAAGATGTAAAATTGTGTAATCCGGTATGAGGCTTATTGGAAAAATATAAACTATTCACGTGAATTTAATAAAACTTTGCCTACTTGTTAACAGTTGTTATATCAACAAGTATCCAGTATTTTCTAATAAATGTGAAGTAATAATAAAGTATCCAGCATTTTTTTGATATATGTGAAGTACTACCTTAAGTTTTGTAAATGGTGTGTTTCGAAAGTTGCTGTTAATATCTTCAACTACTACTGTAAATGCATCCTTAGTGAGGTGGAATGAACTTGTACAATATTTATTATAGTGACCCCACTGTGATTTCCGTACTCTTGTTTCAATGTATCAAACGAATTTAATATTTTCTGTCTATTCTTGTGGTATGGTCTCCACCTACTTCCTTTGTATCGGTAATGTTGGCTTAAAAAAATGAATTGGTTAAGATTCAAGGCTGTTAGATTTATTTTCCTCCATTTTCCCTCTTTGCTTCTTTCCTCAAAGTTTTTCATTTTACAATTACATGAAATATCCCGCATTTTTCTTACAGAATCCCCGGAAAAGATTTGAAACATAAAAAAAATTAATTTCTTGGTCATAATTTAAAGTCATAGTTGTTAACCAGTTTCTCAGCTTCTAGTCTCTCTTCACCTGATTGTCATTTGCTACTCTAACAGTTGTGTGTTGTTTGAAATGCCCTGTAGCAGACCAAATGTTTATCAAAGTGTGTATAGATGTACAATCTTTGTAAATGAAATTGCAATGCATTAATTTGTTAATTGTATTTATCATACAAGACATGAATATTTATTGAAGTGTTGGCATTTATGTGGCTTAATTGGGCATTGGGTGGATCATAGCTGTATTACTCCAATCAAATTATGATTCAGTCTATTATGAAGAAAATATATTCACATTTGCAGATTTAATTTTATCAATATCCTTGTAATTAAGTTTGTGAAAATAATCTTTTGAAAAATAATTTAAAATTTTCTTACGTAACTATTAGCTGTGAATTTTTTTTATCTAAAAATATTGTACCTCACTAATATCTCTTTTGAAGGAATTTTAAAACTTGGGAGACTCAAGTCATATCTTTCTTTTACCTGTTTAAATTCTTTTGTATCTACTATACAAGGATGTAAAGTGGCACAGATATAAGCAGTGTCCATTGTTTTGGTGTTCTCCATGAGTTTTATTTAACTCAAAAGTACCTCTTATCTTTTTAAAATGCTTCACGGTTATCTTGTGAAAATTTGTTTATTCTGAGTACTGCTTGATATTTATCTGAATGAAGTAAAATAACATTTACATCCATTACTGATCTCTTTAAAGTATTTTTGGTATTTTTGAAGGTTCCTGTTTGCCTTGACTCATTAATGCAGTATGTGGTGAAATTTATTCTCGTTTAGGTGTTTAGTGAGATGATAAATTACAATTTTTTTTTCATAAGTTTTTTTTTTTAACTTTTTAATGGATGTGTTAACTTTAAATGGAATGTAAAGCATTTTTAAACCACTTAATGTAAATTCTCAGATTTATAATCTCTCATTCAATCTTCCCTTTATATTTTCTTAGTGACAGTGCTCATGCTAAACTAATTGTGGAATAGTGTTAATGATTTCTTTCTTTCTTTAAGAAGTAAATTTCACTTTGCCTCATGTGGTCTTTTGGAGTGTATTGTGCAGTCTTCTGCCACCCTTTTAATCAATTTTTCGTGTTGTTATTTGTGTGTATATATATTCCATTGGCTGACATGTAAAATAATTGGGGCGATATGGCAATTCCCGTAATAATGATACCCAATAACAGCTGAATTAACATCAAATTATTCTCATTTTGCAGCTTTTTTTTATGTGACATGTTGCTCTCATGTGGCCTTCAAATAAGAAAAAGTTCCTCAGTTCTGGTCGATCACGTTCTTTTAAAACTAAAATTCATTCACAGTAGGGAATGGCTGGTGTACTTTTGTATCATAAACTTCCTCAGTGATATTGAATTTCTTATCTCAATTCTTAATATTTTTGATTCCATTTGAACTATTTTGTTGCCCTGTTATTTAGTTGTTTTGGATGAGAGATTACAAACTTGTGTTCAAAAATAAACTAGGATCATATTGACAGCATTGTTTTCTTAATTTTCGTAGTATTTAGAAGTAGTAGAAAAAGTGCTCAAGTCGGTTTTGAACAAGTAACCACAATTTGCACATGGATAGAAAAAAAAAGTAAGGAATCAAATATCAAAGTTTTAGATTATGTGGGTAATGTATGCATTAATGTAACTACAGTATTTAAGCTGTCATTTGTTTTGAATATCATATGTTCCTCTTGTTTCGGACATTGGTTGGTTGTTCTTTTGTGCATGGACTTGAGATAACATAATTTTCCTCTTACTTGTGTATGGCATGCATTGTAAACTGTGAAAATTTAATCATCTAGTTTCACCCTTGTTTCTTTTGTTTTCCAGGAAGAAGAAAAGAAAAAGCAAGATGAAAGAGAGAGAATAGCACGTGAAAAGAAGTACACTCTTCCAGATGTACCTCATATTGTTGTTCATCCCTCTCGCACTGCGAAATCGGGCAAATTTGATTGCACAGTAATGTCATTGTCTTTGCTCTTGGACTACCGACCTGAAGATACAAAGGTACCATACATGTTTCATTCATGAAAACATAGTAAATATCATGATTTATTGGATTATATTTTTATTCTTTTTCAGGAACATTCATTTGAGGTCTCACTTTTTGCGGAGTTATTTAATGAAATGTTAATGAGAGATTTTGGTTTCAACATATATCGAGCTTTGTATATTGCTCCTGAACGGCCAAAAGAAGAAGAAAAGGTATGACTGATTCACTGTTACTTTAAGGTATTGAATCATTCATTTTTCTCTTTTCATGTGTACTTTTTTTATTTATTAGGATCGCAAGAAAGTGAGGGATAAAAAGGATGAGAAAGATAAAAAGGATGAGAAAGATAAAAAAGATGATAAAGATAGGAAAGATGAAAAGAAAAATGGTAAGAAGGAAGATGAGAAAGATGACAAAAAGGATGATAAGCATTCCAAAGATAGAAAAGAAGATAGGGCAAAAATTGATGAAAAAATAGAAGAGAGAGATGAAGAGGAAGAGGAGGAGGAAGAGGATGAGGTATAATTTTGTACAATTACAAATAGTTCTGTTTATTTCGACTTATTTTTCGGATTGAGTGTTGTTAATGTTTTATAGGAAGATGAGGATTCAAAAGATGGGAAGAAAGAAAAGGATAGAGATGACAAAGATAAAAAGAGGGACAAAGAGAAAGATAAAAAGAAGAAGGAAAAAATTAAGCTCTTTACAGAAGACCGTCAGTTACTTTTATCTTTCATTTATTTTGATCAGTCACATTGTGGATACATTTTTGACAAAGATATTGAAGAATTATTGTATACTCTTGGTCTAAATCTTTCCAGAGCTCAGGTAATTATATGTTAGATTAATCTTAACTTTTGAATTGGGTGAATCATTTGTTTAATTATATTCTTATTTAATTTTAGGCAATTAGTCATATTTCTGATTTTGTATTGTAAGAATATAGGAAACATATTTGCACTATGTTAATGAGGGAACAAAATATATCTTTATTTGAACATTCCTTGGGTACTGTTTGAGATTCGGGATGCTGGTTTGTCACTGCAGTTTTGCGCAGTCTATCTTGCTATGTAATGCAGGATTTGTACCTTGAACTTTGGATATTAGTGTCTTGGGAAATTTTTCTGAAGAGGACATCTTCCCATTGCTTATTGCACTATTTACCGGTTGGTGAAGTCTACATAAGGGCATCATGACTGGATAAAACACAATGCTGGGCAAATTGCCGGTAATGCGGCTTGCAAGAGCAAGAGTTTTCATCCTGAAAACTTGTTGTTAAAGTCAGATTTTCAATCATGAAATATTTCTGAATGTTCAAATGAACTTATTGATATAGTATATATTTGTCTATTCTACAGACTGAAATGTTCATCAATATATTTTAATTCTAGACCATTAGAACCAAAAATAAATAGAAGGTAATTTCTAAACAATATATGCTAATATTGTTCAAAATTGATAGTAAACTTATTTATTATTTATTTACTTGTGGTTGATTTTATATATATACTTTAATTTAATATTATTTATGTGTGTGTGTGTATATATTTATTTATTTATTTATTAGTAAAAATTTCTTATTTTCTTCTGGTTCCCATTTTTAAGACTTTTAATTTATTTTTATAAGGTGGCTGCATTTATCGACATTTCTGGAAGATACTGTATGAAATAATGTGATTATTTTACATGCGAAAACTTCAGAGAGAAACATTTTATTTTTCACTTCATAAGATTGACTTGCTTTACAATTTGTTTGTTATGATTAGAGACTAGATTCTTTTATTTGCTTTCTTTGAGCCATGTGAAAGTTCAGTCATTATTTAAATTGATTTCAGTTAGTACTCTGATTCGAGGTTGATATATATTTTTACATTATTTTTATTTGTACATAATAATAAATTTATTGTAAAAAATGCAGTACAAACTGCGTATGACCATGTGGAGGACAATAAACTAGTGTACTCCCCAGAAGCAAGCAAGGGATCATCCTATCAATTCTGATCAAGGGATCTAAGGTAGTGGCCGATATAACATTTTAGCTCAATCCTATAACATGAATATAGTTAACTCCTTGTTGTAATATTAACAAAAAACCAACACATTTGTATTTGATAATACACAAAGAAGTTATCTTTCAAGTACATATTGTTATCAAACTATAGATTATATGGAAAATATTGTTTATAAATCGTACATATTAAAATAACACTAATTTAGATATTTATTATTTAAATAGTCACCACACCTAGACAAGAAACTTGAGAGCCTGTATAATAAATCCACCTCTACCCGAAGGAAAACCGGAGAAAAACCTGGGCCATGTTGGGCCTCATATTTTTGCATATTCCTGAAAAATTACGTTACATTGGATCAGAGAATGCCACAAATGATCAATACCTTGCAATTTAATGCTCTAAGCCTCTTGTTTCCTACCTTGCTCATTTCATTCTTTTGACTTAGAGATTTAAGATGAGCTCATCAGTGTTTTGTTGCTGTGCAGAATGACTCCCATATCTCTCCATGTGCACTCCATACAATGTGTGCTGAATTCAGGGAACCTTGAGTCAGCGTTTAGATTTTCTTATTGTAAATGTTATGTGACATCGGAACTATATTGATGCCTCTAGGCATGTGCAACTTACCAGAACTCATTAATTTCATTGATGAGGAACAGCTCCCAATAATACTTAAAGCTTCAAAGCGAAATGGTCTTCTATTTTTTTAAATTGAATACAGATCTCAAATCTTTGAAGAATGTTAGTAAGTGTTGAATGGGGAGAGGGTCAGTGGATTAGATCCGAGTATCCCAATGATTCTAAGTAATTTAAAATTTGCCCCTATAACTTCAGTAGATGTAAAAATCTCTGGATTGTTGTCAAGATTTCTAGCAAGATAATTTTGGAGATGGAGATTTTGTTTATTAACATAAATTATAAAAACTTGTTGGTATAGTTTATTATTTCATTAAGAACACATCGTGTGTGAAATTTTCAGTAACAGAAGTTCATTTCGAGTTGAATATTATTTCCAAGAATTAGAATTATACAGAGACACAATTTTCATTGGACAAATGAAGTATGTTTTTGCCAACAGCCATTGAATGTTATCCCCTGTATTTTACATTTTTTTATTGCATAATTTGATGGTTTTATGCTGCATAAGAATCTGGCCTCTAGTTATGATGTATTTCACTTTGCATTATACATTTTTTACTATTAGATTGTACCTTTAATTTATATTTCCGTGTAAACTGAAACTTGTTATTGAATATATTACATGAATTTTCTGTAATCTGTTCGAGCTCAATTTTTATTTAGGTTGTAGAGCTAATGCATAATTTTTAATGTGCTTTAGGTTAGGAAACTTGTTCAAAAGGTGGTTACAAGGGATTCACTTCATTATAGAAAATTAACCGACAAAAGAATGAAAACTGAAGAGTTCAAAGATTTTGATAAGGAGAGGAGTAAAGACAAAGAAAACGCCAATGAAAAAGATGACGATGGAGCAGAAGAAGCTGATGACATGCTCTCATTTGGTATGATGTAATACAAGTATTGCATTAAAAATGATGTATCTGTTTGTTTTTTGTTTCTTTTGTTAAAAACCTTTCATGCTGTTGCAGGAAATAGACATCTTCTTCCTGTGTTTTTCACTATGTCCAGTGATGGCCCTCCTTCTAAGAGAACCAAAAAGAATCCTGCTCCAGAAAAGGAAAAAGAAAAGGATAAAGATGAGAAAAAGAACTCCTTTCCTGAAGGTATTTAGATTTGAATTTATTAAAATGTTATTTATTTAGTTACTGTTGTGTTCAATTTTTAAAATCTTTATTATTATTTTTCCCTTTGTAGGATTTGTGACGTACAGAGGAGCCTTGTTGGATGTGCAGAAGTTGTTGGATCAACTCAAACGCAGTGAAAAAGCTCGTGTTGACACAGAAAACAAGATGATAGCCATGAAACAGGATCTTGGTGAAGTGAAGGAAACTGCTCGACAATCAGCCAATATAGTTAAAGATCTGACTTCAGAGTTGCGAGAGTTCAAAGAGAGGTTACATAACACAGATGGGGAATTAAGTAGAGTCAAGGTTGGTATTTGTCGAAGAGGTTGAAATAATTTTAGATTTCTTGTGTATCTTGAAACTAAGAATATTTGATTTCTACATAAATCTTAATATGTTTTAACTATAATGCTATTTTTTATCTCTAATTATGTATGTTCCGAAAATGTGTGATTTTGTACTCTGGTTCCTCACTGGGACACAACAAACATATTTTCATAAATATTTATGTTTTATTATTAATTTTTAAAATGAACAATCAAATTGAATTCATTTATCTTTGGTGTATCGTTTAATTTGTGTAATGTTTTTCTTGCGAATTGTAAAATGGATTTTATTAGTTAGTGTATTTAAGAGATTTTTGTATTTTCCCTCAGGCACGCTCGGAGACTTATTTGAATACGTTAAAGGAAGTTCAGGAGAAAGTAGTTCCAGTTTTATCTCTTCGTTCAATATCTAGAAATGAAATTGAAGAGATTGCTGTTGATTCAAATGAGAAAAAAAGTATTGACAGTTGTGTTCTAGTGAAAAAAGAAGATAAAGATGACAGTAATAATTCGTCTTCGAAAAGTGAGGAATTGCAGACTTGTAACGAGAAGGATACAAAAGTTGGCAAGTCAATAAAATCGGAAGAAAATGTAGTGGTGAAACAGGAAAGTGGTGAAAAACAAGATGGGTAATTTTTGTTTGTTTGTGAATGTGAAAATGTGTAAAAAAAAAAATTTGTGAACTGTACTGTACATTCAGGTAATTTATAATTTTTTTGTTAATGATTACAGGAAACTGAAAATTCCGCAGTAGTTTGGGAGAATTTTGTAGTATCAAAAGTACCTTAGTATTTCTAATTTCAAAATACTATTTTGTTTTAGGTTTTTCTTGTCTGTTTTCTCTTTTAACTGTGTATAATAGTTAGTATAATGAAAACAAATTTACATGTTTGTTATCCTGTATATTAACGTTAGAATACATAGGACTGTTGATTTCTATGATTTAATGATGTGAAATATTTGTTTATTGGTAACATTTTGTGTGTAATTATGTTGATCATTGCTGTATTATGTATACACATAGGACCAAGGTGAGATTTAATTACACCTAAAACAAATGTTTCAAATGAATCATTGGTATAAATCTTTTGTAGAATTAAACATAATTTAACTTTCACTAGTGCTCAATGTAATATTTTTGAATGTTATTGGGGTATAATATACCGTGATATATGATATAAGAAATCAAGAAACTGGTTTTGATGTGAAAATCCATTAGTCAGTTGTTATAAACAAGGTATTGATTTTTAAAGATCTAAGGAATGGTGGAAAAAAAAATATTAATTTGACCTGAATTTTATATTAAGTTCCCCAACTCACAGTATTATGTAAGAAATTTGCATTTCATTCATCTAGCGTGTGAGAGGTAATTGACAGAATGATATCTAGTATGAGTGAACTGATGTTAGTTGCAAAGTGTACTTAAAAAGTAAAATGATATTTAATACATCAGCAATGAGCCAAATGTGCCACTAGGTTAATTACGAGAAGTTCAGATTGTGTTAGTGTTCGTATGAAACAGTTCAAATGTGCCCCATGCCCTCTGCAGAGTTCAAATTGTGTTGTCTTAGATTTTTAATTAACGCATTAACAGTTTTTGTGTTTATTCCATACTCATATTTACTATGTTTTAAAATTATTGAAATTTGTTGAGTGCAAAGAATGATGAACTTATACAAATGTGTTCATTAGTTGTATGAAGGTAAGGGGAAATTAATGAAATGAAAAAAAGTTTTTCTTTGTAAATATGAATGTGATGTAGTGTGATGATAGTGTACATGATAGTAGAAATTGGTTCAATTGCGTCTTAAATAAACAACAACTTCTGTAAGGTATATAAATTTTTTGTATTGATTTGAATATTGTATGAAAAGTATAATTGAACTTGTTTGTGTGTTTTCTCTCTATTTTTTAAAGTAGTTTCTAGAGCGAATGGTACTGTTAATCCAGCAAAGTTTCTCAGAGAGCTTCTTTGACATATGAAACTGTGAAGAGATCGTTCACTATGATCTCCTGTAATTTGTAACGTCAACTTTGCCTCATTCTACTTTTAACATTGTTAGGAGAGTGAATTCATCATCAACAAAGCGATGAAGGGTTTTTGTCTCTAAAATGTCATTATTTTCTAAGTTATTATTCAAAGGCATAGTTGTTAACAACTGTGCCTGTGAATCGTGTAACATGTACAAGATAATCTGAACAAATGTTCAGTGGCCTGGTAACCAAGACAGTTGAAGCACAGAGCTCAACATGTGGTCCCTAGGGTTGTAGATTAGATTACTGTTCATAGCACTGAATATTTGATCAAAAATTGACAACCTGATAATTATTTTTTTCTTCCCCCCTGTTGCCCAAGTATAAATTGGTTTGAGTCAAGTGTTCTTTCTGGTTTAAAAGTTTTATGATTAACCTTTGGATTTGTTTCTGAAGAAAAGGAAACATATTCTGTGTGTGTGTTTTTTTTTATATATATATATATATATATATTTTTTTTTTAATGTAGTAAAGTTCAATCAAAACTTTTTCTACATGAGTTAGTTGAATACTTTTTTTATTTATAAATAATTTATTAAGATCTCTAGACTTTCACTATGAAGAGTTACAGAGGAATTTGTCCCTTACAGGCAGTCAAATCAGTGGAATTAAGAATGTTAAATAGAAACTAAAATTTTAGTCTTAGGAAATATTTTATAATTCTCTCATATTACAAACCATATTAAGTTACTTTTTAAAGTAATTTTTGCTATAGGATGTGGAAGAGGACTAGTTCCTTAAAAACTTTAAGGGAAAGTTGACTGTTGCTTACCTATTTAATTATATTTAAAATTAATCATTACAGAAACTTTGTTTATTTGTTTGTTTTTTAATTCCAAAATTGAAGCAAGATGGATTTTTCAAACTAGCAAGGGTTTTTTCCTTTTTTACATATTTTGGTATCTTGTTATTGCACTGATTAAAAATGTTTGAGCATTTGGTGCACCATTTGAAGAAATCTATGACCAAACATGAACAAAATCTCTCATACTTTTGGTGGGAAGTAACCGGGTGAGAGACTGATTTGCTTGCTCGGGAGAGTGAAGTGACACTTGGTGGAGTTGTTAGTATCAATTGCTTTCATGTGGTTCTCTGCAATATTCATTTGTGATTGTACGTTAAAATTTCCAAGATAAGTTGCTTATCTGGAATCGAGAAAAGAGTTATTGACAGGACTCGAGTTCATCTTCTTTTACTGGAATGTACATTACTGTTTCAAGTGCTTGTTGGTTAGGGACTTTTATATTTTATGAAAAAAATTCTTAGCAGCATTGTAATTTATACTAGTTATTAGAAGAAAATGCAATCCTAGATCACATATGCTGTATGTATTGGTGAGACAAAATATGGATACTGGGTTGCAAAAATTTCTCATATTAGCTAAACCACTTTGAATTGCATGATAATATTTTTCCAATAAAATGAATGAGGGTACATCTTCTATTTTAAATATTGGGAAGAATTATTGAGCATTTCACGATAGCATTCAGAGAATGCTTTTTTTGAAGTCCACTCCTGCATTCCGAGCGGTCAATTAAGTGATTCTCGTGAAGAGAATTATCTCGTTATGTATTATTAAGAGAAACTTTCATTACTCCCCAGAATTTATTTGTAGTCTGTTTTGCTAGAACCAAGTGACTAAATGTTTTACCTAGTTGTGTATCTTGCTCAAATTGATATGAAATGAGTGGAAAAATCTTTTGTGAAAAACCTCCATTTCTTTGAACTTCGTGATTGAATTTTTTTGTTTATTATTTTATTAGTAGAGTGAATGTGAGTTTTCAGTTATGAACTAATTACAAATATGTAACCCTGATAATGGTCAACAAATTACTCCCTTAGGAATCATTTCCATACTATATATTTTTCCCTCATAAATTCCATCCACTGTCCAATCATAAAATTACTTCTGAACAAATTTTTTAAATATCATTTTATAATAAACTTATAATGTCCTAAATCGCAGTTAAAAGCCATGAATTATCTTCTAGAGGACAATATCTTAACTTATTCTCTGGTTGCAAGCGAGGGACCATCCTATTAATGCTGATCAATGTATGTACTGTGACAAATCGAAGCTAGGATGGAACTATGCAGCAAAGTTGTATGTACACAACTGGCAAGGTTGAGTACAGAATAAAATATTACTCTTGTGTATCATAAGAAAATAAAAAGCATTTATTAAAATAATTTAGAGTTTTAATATATTATAATTCAAAGTTTACTACAACCAGGATATGGTGAAGTTAAGAAATTTATCTGTTCCTGAATTAAAATTATTATGCTTAATACTAATGATTATAAAAATCATTTCATGGAATAATGTAAATTCATATTGACTAATTTTAATAACATCAATTTTCTAATTCAATTACTAATTTTTTGGGTTGTGATATGAACATAATGATACCCAAATGACCGCTATTTGATGAAGGGTGGTTGTAACTGAGACAATGTTAGCCTTATTTGGAATGTGATGGTGGACAAGTTTTTCTTAAAAAATATGGATGGCACCTGACAAATTCCTCAGTTTCAGATGTGTGTGAACGCAAGGAAGAATAAGGATATTTAATTCTCAGAACAAAGATTTACTGAATTTCTGGGGTGACATTTTTCTTCCTCGTTTTCTGACAGTTTGAATGCTCTTCACCGAGTTAGACACAAAATGCAAATGGGAATCAACGCAAGAAGACGTCGCAAAAAGGACAGATAATCTTGTTGGGTATGGGGATTTGGAAGGAAAAAACGCAGGATATGAAGACAGTCAAGCCGTAGCTATAAACAAACGTCGACACGTAAGACCTCTGGCGGCCAACACTGGAACTAGGATCCGTGCCGAATATTCACAACACTCTCCCTATTTGGGATGAGTCCCTGTTGTATCAAGCAGTTCACCAGCTACTGCTTGTTGAGTGACTTTGTAAAGGAATCGGCGAACATGTCCTTCGTAGACGTGGGTGAGGCCAATTGCACCATCGCGGATTCGTTTTTGTAGGAAATGGTGGGGCACATCTATGTTTCGTTCGTGCCTGGTAGAGCAAGGTTCTGCGCTCCCTGGTTGTCGACTCAAAGCTCAATTGGTCTCTTCGCTGATGTAGGAAACAATTCTGAAGATAAACCCCTCAACCAGAGTACCTCTTGCGCGGCAGACGACATGGCCATATATTCAGCCTCTGTGGTACTCAATGCTTCTTCGTAGACAATGACAAAGCACAGCCGTTCTTCAAGAAGACGTACCCAGTTACTGAACATCTTCCATCAACATCGCTGACCCAGTCTGAGTCAGAATTGCCAATAATGTGAGTCATTCGGTCCTTCTGGCTGGAGAATTCAAGTTGAAAATCAATGGTGCCCTTGAGATATCGAAATATTTTCTTGATGGTGGTCCAGTGTTCCTTCCCCGGATTTTCGTTGAATCGGCTGACATAGCTCACTGCAAAAATTATGTCTAGGCGAGATTTTTGAGATACAAAAAGACTTCCCACAGCCTCTTGATACGGAATCTTTTCCATTTCCTTTTTTTTCTGAAGATGTCGAAGGGCACTGTTTCTTAGATAGTTGGAGCCTCGAAGTCTTGGGTGGATAACAATCCTGCATGTTGAACCTTTTCAACATTCGTTTGATATAGCGAGACTGATTGACCCAAATTTTCTTCTCACTTCGATTACGTTTGATTTCGAAGCCCAAAATGTATTTGGCTTTGCCCACATCAGTCTATCGACTTTTCGATGTAGAAAAATCCACAGTTTTTGCCTCAAGAGACGTCATATTTTCTGAGAGTGAGAAGGGCTCGCCACTGCTCGCGAAAACTGGTGATATTTCGAGGTATGAAATTTTCTTTCCTGACTCATCAAAAACTGATGACTTCTTTTCAGATAACATCAGTTCTGAAATTGACGATGTATCTACCCTCGTTAACCTTGAGTCTCCCGGTTCCTCTACAATTACAGCGTATGGGGATGCATCAGAGGATTTCCAAGAATTTCCCAATGATTCCACTGATTCAGAAACGATCGTTGCTTCGTCAACTGCGGGGACTAACTCTGATTACATTTCTTCTCAACCAGCAACAGTTGAATACGAAACTACGCGAAGAGGAACACGTTTAAAAAACCACCTACTCATCTACAAGATTGTGACCTGAATTTTGCCTCAACCGCAATTCCAGATGATCCTCTCACTGTCAATGCAGCTCTTTCTCGCCCTGACAGAGAAGAATGGCGTAAGCCCATGGACAGGGAGTATAAGGCACAAATTGATAATGGGACTTGGGAATGAGTGAATCTGCCGCCTGGGCGGAAACCCTCAAAAAGCAAATGGGTGCTAAAAACCAAAATTGACTCTGCGAAGAATGTGACTTACAAAGCTCTGATAGTTGTAAAGGGTTGCTCACAGATCAAAGGCGTTGACTATGAAGAAACATTCTCCAGTTATCCGCTACAGTTCCAACCGATATCTTCTGATATTGGCTGCCGAAATTGTCCTTAATATTGACCAGATGGACGCCGACATCGCATTCCTCCAGGGGGAATTGACTGAAGAAATTTATACGCTGCCCCCAAGTTGTATAATGGAACCAACAAGGTGTGCCGTATGAAGAAAAGCCTATATGGCCTGAAGCAGACTAACAGGGTCTGGAACATTAAGCTTGACAAGTTCTTGAAAGAAGCCAAGCTCCGACAGTCTACGTTCGACTCCTGCATGTACTACCGAATTGATGATGGAAAGATTTTGATTGTTGCAGTCTATGTTGATGACCTTTTGATTATGTCTATGTTTACGAAGAAATGAAGGGAGCATTGAAGAAGGATTTCACGTCAATATTCACGATGACTGATATGGGCAAAGTCAAATCCTCACTGTAGGTTTTATACCTGTCCAGATCTCTTCCGGAGTTTTTTGACACATCTTGAAGGACTACGGTTGAGTAAATACACGGCGGTGTGAGCAGTGTCGGCCCAGAATGAGTTGGGTAGTGCTGAGGTTGAGTAGAATGAGTTGACGCGCTCCATTATGGTTCGGTTGAACCGTTCTGTCTTCCCGTTCTGCTGTGGACTGCGGGGGACAGTAGTCTGATGCTCAATGCTAATGGATGATAGAATCTTATTGCTGCAATATTCACTACCATTATCGGTCTTCAAAATTCGAATTTTTCTTGTCTGTCTGGTTTTCAATATAGATCTTGAAATCAATGAAACAAGAATACGCTTGATCCTTCGATTTTAGGAAACAGACGAAAATTTTATGACTGAAGTCGTCTCAGAAGGTAATCATGTACTTGGAGCCTGAGAGAGAGCTAGACTACGGTCCCGCAATATCCGAATGTATTAGATCTTGAATTCTTGCAGATATAGAATCACTGTCAGGAAAAGGCAAACGCTGGCTTTTGCTTAGGGCACACGGCTCACACACAAAGCCCTCGCGTACGTACAAATTGGCGTTCAATCCATAGAATAAAATCTTCAACTTTTCCAAATTCGATAATCCGGTGTGGGTTAAACGACTGTGCCGCAATATACCAGAATTACAAGTCGAGAAATAAGCCGAGTTGGGTGTACCCAAATCCAATTGGAACAGATTATTCTTGAAGGTGACAGATGCCAGAACTTCACCATTTGCATCAAATACTCGCGCACCTTTCAATTCGAAAACTGAGTTCCCATTGTTCACTATTTGGCTAACTGGAAGCAAATGACCTCTCAACCCAGGAACCTGATAAACGTTTGTTACCTTAGTGGGTAAGACGATTCCATTAATCTTGACTGGCAATTTTATATAACAAACACTGTTGGAATTCATAGTTCACTGATGATTAGCGGTACTGAAACCAATCTTTACGGGCCTGAGGTCACTTACAAAACAGTTCTCACTTTTGGCTAAATGAACAGAACAGCCAGAATCAAGAAACCAATCGTTTTCTTCGGGAGAACACTGCACTGACAGAGCGGTAAACATAGAGCGCTCCGATTTGTTTTTGTTTTGGCGCTTATCGTCCCGAACCCGATCGCAATTTTTCGCGATATGTCCGTACCCATTGCATTTGAAACAACGCGGTCCTTTTCGGTTGCTGTGTTTTTCGAAGCAGATGAATGAATTGACTTTTATGTGGTGGACTTGCCCTTACCTCGATTCGGTCCAGAGAACATGGCGGCGGGTTTTTCATCCGACTCATGACCAAAATCGGAAATTTCATGAAGAAATTTCATTTTTATTGAATCGGTCGTTATTCGGACTCCGGTACTTTCGAGTCCCATGGTCATAGGGCTGTACTTCTCAGGTAAACCGGCGAGCATTACCGTGCCTACCCATTCGTTACTTACCTCCATTTCAATGACTCTCAATTTGTGTGGTGACGTGATAATTTTATTCACGTACTCCTCGACGGATGAGGAATTCTCGAGGCGGGTCGTGGTTAAAATTCTAAGGAGCGAAACTCTTCGTTCAAGTCCACTATCCTCGAAAGCTGACGACAGCTTAGCCCACACATCCTTGGCTCTTTCGGCATCTTGAACATGGACATAGTTGATGGGATCGATCAACAGAATATTCTTCATCCGATCTTTGATGTTTTTCTTCGGAAATTTATTTTCCTCAGAGATCTTCGTGCTCGAGATAAGTTTTGACCGCGAACATCCAAGTATCAAAATTCTCACGTCCCTTTAGCTTTTCGATCAGAGGGAGAGCAGAGTTGGATCCCGACATTTTCGCAACAAATGTTTTTCGCTCACTGAACTATCAATACTGAACTAACACGATTAAAAGCGGACAGTCTGGAACCGTAACTTCTTGTTGGATATGGGACTTTGGAAGGAAGAAACACAGGATATGAAAAACACGATAGCGTTACTTATCTCCAAACCACACAAGACAAGATAGGAAAACAATAAAGCCGTAGCTATAAACAAGTGTAGACAGTAAGACCTCAGGCGGCCAACACTGGATCGGTCCTGAATATTCACAACAGATAAACGCGAGAATATAACCCTTCTGTACTGGAATCTGAATTGTGTCCGTTCAGAAGACCTCAAACTTTTATTGTCCCGGCGTGATCCTAAAATAGTTTGTTCCCAAACCGAAACTAATCTCATACCGAAATACTCTTTTTCCCCTCGTGACTATATCTGTAGTAGGGCGGACGTAGATGACGGTCTTAGGGCACACGGTAGCGTCGCTGTGCTCATAAACATTATATTCCATGCCCAAGAAGTATCAGTAACCAGCATCTTTCAGATCGTATGAGTGATGACGATCCTTCCCTTCCTCACATTTACGGTATACAATATTTAAATCTCCCCTGGGTAATATTTCTCAAAGAACGATCTTGCTGGTTAGACGGACCAGTTGCGACTCCAATTTCGCATTGTGGGGCACTTAAATGCTAATAACCCGACTTTAATTTCTTATCGTGGGGTTCCTCTTACACCTGCCCAAAGAGTGATTTAATTCCACTTCCGAAGAAAGGAAAAGATGTGTGAAATCCGTCACACTTTCGTACGATTTCTCTAACAAGCTGCGTTTGCAAATTGTTAGAAAGAATGATCAATCGTCGCCTAGTTTGGTCTCTGGAATCGCGAAACCTTCAGACCAATATCCAATGTAGTTTCAGAAAACAGAGGTCAACGCTGGATCATCTTGTTGCATTGTCGTCCACATCTTATCAACAGTTTTATTGAGATAACATTTTGTAGCCATCTTTTTTGACTTGGAAAAGACCTATGACACGACCTGGAGGCAAGAAATCCAACGCACAGTGCATTCATAGGGTTTTCGAGCTCATCTTCTTTGTTCCTGGAGATCTTCCTATCTGAACAATCTTTCCGCGTAAGCCTTGGTGATCAGTTATCATCCAGTCACTGCTTGGTGTTCCACAAGGCTCAATCCTGAGCGTTAGTTTATTTGCCATAGCCGTATGTAGTATGCGTCAGTGCTTCGAGAACCGGTACATGCCTCTCTTCGTTGACGACTTCGCCATCTACTGTTCGTCCAGCAGCATCTGTCGTCGAGAGGCAAATTCAATTGGTTTAAAACATTTTATACGAGTGGAGCATTCGACTTTTCTGTGTACAAGTTACGCTATATTCATTTATGCAGGATCTACCATACTTACAATAGTCCATATCTTTTTCCTGGAAGCCAGCGTCTTGTTTTTGTTGACTTCACAAAATTTCTGGATCTCACGTCCGATCGCACACTGACTGGGCACAATAACGTACGTATCTACAATATCGTTGTAGCTCGTCCCTAAACCTCTTTCGCTGTCTAAGCGTATCATTACGGAATGCAGACCGCGCTTGTCTTATTCACCTGTATAGAAGTCTTGTTCGGTCAGTATTAGATCATGGCAGTTTTCTATCGTCTTCACCATCTCTGCTCCACCATCTGCACTCAGGCCCCTTAACAGCATCTATCACGCTGGAGTTCCCATTGCAACCGGTGCCTTCCACACCAGTCAATTGCTTACTTATAGACTGTAGCGAACTAACCCATAGCAGAAGACAATATTTTACTTGGATCCTAGGGAGTGAAACTGAAAGAGGTTTCAGATCACCCCACTCGCCAATACATCCACTCCCCCAACTTTTGTTCATCTTATACTGCAAGACTTTCGTTACCCCATCCAGCGGGTGTCCTCTTTAAAAATATGCTGGAGTAAAATGACATCATTCTACTTCCTCCAGTGAAATATCCACATTCCCTCGGCCCACCATGGTCCCTCACTCAACCAAACACAGACTCGACTATCTAAGCTTTCAATGACGTATACCAGCAACACTTCATAGAAATGAGAGCTATGTATTCTGGCCATACGTTCATCTACACTGATTGTTCAACTATGATCGATTTCGTGGGTGCTGCTTTCCACTGCCATAATACCATCCGTTCATTTCGACTCTATTCCTTTTGCAGCGTGTACATTGCGGAGAACTATGGTATACTTGAGGCGCTGAAATTTATTCAACTATCTTCAATAATCTGTGTGGCTCTATGCAGAAGCTCTGTTCACAAATAACACACAGAAAAAATAGCTTGAAGATTCAGCTCTGGACTCTGGACGTCTGCCTCGTTGATTCTGAAGCAGTGTTTTACAAGAATGAGTGGAAGAAGATCACTCCAAAAAAGCACATACACCTATTGTTGAAAAAAGAGAATTAATATCATTGGCGCTTATAAAAAGCAGGCTTTCATTGTCGAGAAGAATTACATGGCCTAGCCAATAATGTATTCAAGTAACAAATACTTCACAGTATAAAGAATGCGAATGAAAAAATAGATGGTTCAATATGAAATTATAAGCATAAAACAATGATATATGATACAATACGTATTTTCTTCCTAAAAGGTCGGCTTCTCATACGACAGCAGACTTAAAACATACAATATAAAATCAGACTAGTGAACAACGGAATTGTTTCGAGACTTAGCACAGCAGCCATAATAAAAAACATTTGAAAGTCGTAATTGACCATCCACCGACAGTGGCGCTGCTACGCCGTTTTTTAGAACTAGTGTTGACCCTGTAATTTTCGCTTCCGGTAACTAGAGCGCCCTGGCCGCGTACGTTTGAACTGTGTTTAGCTATTACACGCGTGAGCCATTCTTAAAAGGCCACCTTCTCCGTTCAAGGAAGGACGGCTACTGAAGAATATTAATATATCTTCAAGGCGGGAGCTTCATTTTTGACTGACTGCGCAGGCGTGTAGCTCACCTGCACGCAAAAGGTGTCCGTTCAGTCCAGGTGTATTTTCATCAGTTACCTGCAAGATCATTTTCGAAACAAGCTCTATTAGAGCTTTTTGGTCATGTCTTCACTCTACACCCGTGATACCCTGACACTGACAATTCAGAATCTAATAAGCCGTCTTTCAGTTCAAATTTTTTAAGTAGTTCTTTGTTGGGTTCCTGGGCATTTGAAATTACTGGTAACGAAGAAGCTGATGAGGTAGCGAAGCTGGTAACACAGAAAGCAGTTCCTCACATTTCAACCGTCTCCACGACAGGTTTGCAATCGCCTATTCTTAATACATAGTAAACCGAACGGGAAAATTGGGCCTTCAAGTTGAGGGAGGGAATGGACTCCTTTAAGACGTGGTCGTCTTCAACCCGTACGAACACGTGTGAAGAAGTGTCCGCACGTCTTCATCTTGGTCACTGCTATCTTACCCATTGTCATCTTCTTCGCTGAAAACCGCATCCCTTCTTGCAACAAAACATTTACCGTGAGACACTTTCTTTTGGAATGTCCCAAATATAGTAACATCCGTCGGAGACTGCCCAGTAGATTGAACGATATGCTTGGGCAAAGAGAACCGACTCTGTTATGCCTTTTTAGATTTCCACAAGAATGTGACCCTTGGTACACTATATTATATTTATTTTTATCTGATGTCTGTAAATTGTAAATACTGGTACCAATAACCTATTGGATTTCTTTCTTGCTACTTTTTTGTGTAGCGAATAAGTGTGTAGTTATCTCTTTGTTATTTATGATTTTTTAATACTAATGATATTTAAAAATGGGCACCAAGAACTGTCGAAACGTCTCTAAACCTAACTAACTTGAGGTCATGGAATCGTTCATACTTTGAAAAACTATATTTAGTTCGGGGCACATTACGGCGTATTAATTTATAGATGCATTTGACACACGTTGTATAAGGTTCTTTACAGAACAATGTTTCTTCGTCAGTGTATTGGTTGTCCTTTTGTTTGTTTTCACGAATAAAGTTGACAATTTTTGTAATTTTCATTCAAATTAGAAGATAATTGGAACCATACCTCAGTAAATGTCAGCAAAACTTTTCGATCTAATGAAACATCTTTGCGTAATGTGTCCTATCCATCCAAATTTCCGCATTTAATTTCTCTATTGACATTTATTTGACCTGTCATATCCCATAGTCGATCATCGATATGATTCTAGGCCACCATATTTTCATTATATAACGAAGAAACCGGTTCACAAAGGATTGTAATTTCCTTTGAATTTCTTGAATTACCAGCCAAGTTTTACATTCATAAAGAAGTACTGACTTTACATAAACGTTAAATAACATGATCTTAGTATTTTTAATAATTCTATCTGAAACCCATATCCTTCTCAATTTACTAAAAGCTCCTCTTATTCTATCATCTACATCTTTTTGAGTTCCTCCATTCTCAAACACATTGCATCCAAGATATGTGAAGTCATGTACCCTGTTGGTGGCTTTCTTATCCAGCATCAATTCTCGCTGAGATTTTGTGTTAATTCTAATTTCTACAGTTTTTCCGAAATTAATTTTTATGCCAGCCTAAAAATTATTTCATCTTGCAAGGTGTTAAGCTTTTCTTGGATATGTTCAAATTTATGCGCTAACAGGTATACATCATCTGCGTATTTCAAATCTTCCAGCATTTCAGTCAGTGTCCATTGAATGCCTCTCTAATTATTTCGTCGTGTTGTACTCTGTAGCTGAAATGGTTATAACACTCTTGAATTAAATTAATTATTTTTCCTGGGTCTTCTCTGTCTTTTAATCATTTGCCAATCCAACTTCTGTCCACAAAGTCAAAAGATTTCTCATAATCAATAAAAAGTAGGTACAACGGGTATTGTAATTCTAATGATTGTTCTATAACTAATCGTTAAGTGTTAATTTGGTCGACACAAGATCATTCTGACCTGAACCCAGCTTGTTCTTTTCTTATCCCTTCTTCTAGATTTGTAGATATTCTGTCCAATATAATAGAGTAAATATTTTACTTGTTGTAGTCAGTAAAGTAAGTCGTCGCCAATTGCTACATTCCCGTCGGTCACCTTTCTTTGGAATTTTAACAATCGCACTCTCTTTCCAATCAACTGGAAATTTTTTCTTCTTCCCATGCATAATGGAAGTGTGGGATTAATAGTTCACTTCTAAGATGAGCGTCAGCTTTTAAAATTTTTGCATGTATGTTATTGCCTGCGTGTATGTACCTGCTGCCTTCCCCTTTTATGGCTGTCACTATCTCCTTTTAGATGGTGGTATTGTGCTGATTTGTAATTCTGGTCTTGTGGTTGTGAGTTCAGTGTCACCATAATTTGGCTGAGGAGCGTATAGGATTTCATTAAAGTTTTCTCTCCATCTATTTATCTGTTCTGTAGATGTTATTACTCTTCCTAGTTTATCCTTCACAACTCCATTTCCCTGATTGAGAGTTTTGCAATAATTTTCCTAACACTTGCAAATAATTGTTTCATGTCCCTTTGATCTGCTGCATTTTGGGCGCTTTCCGCAATGTTCTCTATGTATACTCTGTGGTACTTTCTTACTCGTTCCTGAATATATCTATCAATATATAGATATTCTTGTAATTTCTTCTTTTCCTCCAGTGACTGTTCGCAACTCATTCTTGCTTTATTTTTTTCCTCTTTTGAATTTCATTCCAAGTTTCATTTGACATTCATTCTTTCCTCAGCTTTGTTGCATATCCGAAGGTATTTTCATTAATATTTGTTAGGATTGATTTCATTCTTACTCATTTATCGTCCACTGTAATTGGTTGTTGTATGTTTCTCGTTCATACCTTTTCTGCTACCTTTTCTAAATTCCCTTATTTCTTCCTTGTTTCCAAATATTCGTACATCAAATTTGCTCCTATCTACTAATACTTTCTTTCTTTTGTCGGTGTATATCTTAATAACACCAAGTGCTGGTCTGATCCGATATCTGCTCCTCTTCTTCTGCACATCCAGCAGCTAATTTCGCCAATTATTACTTATACAAATATGATCTATTTGATTTAGGTCGTTGCTTTTTACAACTGATGATACACAGGCCACTTATGGCAGTTTTATGGGGGAATAAGGTGTTGCCAATTAGCAAAACACAGGTACCTATAAGAAGTCCACCATTTTCATTACATTCTCCAATGTCGCGTATCACCGTTACATAATCGTCATCCTTATTGCAGCTGCCCACTTTTGAAGTATAATTCCCCATTATAATAATTATATAACTTTTATTTATACCAACTAGAGTTCTATTTAATACGTTGTAGAAACGTTCTTTGTCAATAATGTCTTTATCCTCGGCGGGAGCATAACATTGAACTATTGCCAACTTTCTATATTTTGTTTCAATTAGGGCAGTGATTATTCTTTCTGAAATTGGATTCCATTCCAACAGTGTATTTGGTATTGTTTTACTAAACAGGATCTCCACCACTCGGATATGTTGAGCCTTTTGATCTTCCATTCCTGAGTAAATAAATAGTTTCACATTTGTAGTTGTTAACTTGCCTTGACCTCACCTCACTATGCCCAGAATTTCCCATTTGTATCTGTCCATTTCTCTGCTGAGCTTCGCAAGCTTCCTCTTCTGAAATAATGTTCTCACGTTCCATTGACCAATTCGTGTCCTTATTCTTGTGCACTTGTTTGTCATAATGTAACCGTCCGGTTTTTTCTTTCTCGTAGACCTTTTGAAAACTTCTTCAATTTCAGCATGGGTACGTCGTTAGCCCACCGCATATTTATCCTGCTGGTGTGACTGCCACCTTAGGCCAAACTGGCCTGCCCAGTAAGGCATTTCCTCCGTACTTGATGTTGGGGTTATCCCGCACATGCTCGATCACCAGAGCCTCGTTCGTTGTAACACGGTCACCATGTAAAGGTGAGTTTGGCATTTGGAGGGGAGAGGTTATATTAACCTTCAAGAGGCGTCACGTTATTCCCCCTTAGTCCCCAATTGGTCCGAATACAATATAATTACGATAAAATTAAAAAGGATAGAATCAACCATAAATGGAAGAAAGAACATGACCTGAACCCTTATTTTTGTCGTAATTATATAGTGTTAGATCCAAATTCTTGTAATTATATGTAGATTGCAAAAATAACATGTTAAAATGGTAATAAAATGTTAAATACAAAAGTAACTTAATCAATTTTTGGGGTCCAGTATGTGACTAATATCTTAACCCTGGAGAGGTTAAACAAGTGAGCTCATTAGGATTGGACTGACTAGCAGAGTTCAGCGAAGTGTCCAAAGCTGCCAAACGCCACTTTCGTTTGCGAATAGTATAGTGCATTGGTCTTGCATAAAATAACCAGAAAGAAAACAGACAGAAAAAGGAGAATGACCCTAGAACTAGACGAATGGACGAATCTGAAAGTATCTTGCTCCTATCACAAACGATGACAGGAATAAAAAACTATCAGATTTATCAAACTGAAACACAATCATTTTCAAGCATTCTATATTGATGTTGATAACAGCAGTGTATTTATCTTCTTACAAAATCAAAGAAAGGAGATTGCTTGGAGATGGTTGTTGTTTAGTATATTTTTTCTTAAAATTTTGTGTAGAATCCAAAATAAGAATAAAATTGGTCTTATGCTTGCATGGGAAAAAATACAATAAGAATTATCGATTAGGTGAATTATTTAGCCGCCACGACTAAGGATATTGTGTGTGAAATGTGATGTGTCAATTTGTGTGTGAAATGTGCAAATACGCGAACACCCATATCTTTCATCTTGTTGGATTTTAATAAGAGAGGACTCACTTATAATCCTTCGAGGGCGCATTTATTCTCTGAGTAGGCGCACTGATTAGCGGTGCTTCTACTCCAATCGCAAATAGCAATGTAGATTGGAAAAGACGTTTAGTAGAATGCAATAGACATTAGTGCAGAATTAGAACTAGAGAAGGAATTAGTGTATGAAGAACGCATACGTTATTAATCATTATGGTATTAATATGTTATAACATTATGAAATTATTATTTTGTATGAAGTTATTACTATTTATAAAAAAACGTACAAAAACGTACTCTGCAGGAGAGCAGCTCTGTGCGTAGAGGACAAGCACGTTACCGACTACGCTACAGTGATGTTGAAAATATATATATTTGATGTATATATATCATTTCCAAGTCGCGACCTCCTTTTTTTGTATACCGCCATTTTTTGTTCACTGTCGGGTCATTTTTTGTACATTGTCGATCGATTGGGTCGGCGTAGGATAGGGTTTGACCTGTTATTGCCTGACGAACATAATAGGTAATAACTCTTTAGTTTTATAAAGTATTTTAAATATTTAGTATGATAGTAAAATGTTTCCATATTGTAATATATGACAGGATTTTCTATTTTCTCTGGCCGACATGCCACGTCAAATATTAATTTTGATAGCATAAATTTATAACACAAAGTTGAGCACCCGAACGTTTGATGAAAAATTTGATGTGAAATGTACTGTAACTTGCAGACCATAAATAAATGTTTCGCTGGTCGCCTGCTGATCACTGGTCTAGGCAAGAAGTTTCTGTCGAGAAACGGTGTTCTTCATCGACACAACTTAAGTTGGGCGATCGAAGATGCTTCGACGCTAACTTCAAACTGCGAATTCTAAACTATGTCAAGACACAAATAAAGTAGCGACACGAAAGATCGAAGTAGAGCCGAAGTCCGTGTGGATCTGACTAGATCAAGAGAAGTTGAACTGCGCCAGCTTACTTTTCATTTTAAAATCCTTATGTTCATTCTTACTAGAACCTACTATATGGAATTTTGAATTAGCATTTGCCTTCAAAAATACTTTTATTTTACTTGATTTCTTTCTTTCTCAGTTTTGCCCCCTACAATAATGAAGGGGACTATATTTAGAGTGGGATTATGTTCAGGTAAACACGATACTTAAGCCTATTATTCTCACTCAAGGCGCACCCNGGGGGCTAGAGGAATGTGAATATAGGTTCGATAGGATATAAACAAAGGTGCCCCCTAAACCCTATGACGCAGATCCCTCCTCTCAATAAATTGGCGAGACTCCCCCCACCCCCAAAAAAAACAATACCCCCCACTTTGCTTTGACTCACTTCCAAATAATTTCCAAAAAATTTAGAAATATTTTACAACTTTATCCCCCGTATTTACCCTAACTCCATATTAAAACCTGTTGTAGAACCAATGCAAATTCTTTCTCATTTTAAGACTCTTATCAATATAGTACGCAAAATAACTTTACAAAGAACAAAGCAACCATTTTCATGGAACCTATATTGATGTTGACAACAGCAGTTTAATCTTCTGCGTATAAAATAAAGGAAAGTGATTGCTTGAAAATGCTATTTGGATGGGTTTGATACCATTCTTCTTGAAATATTGCGCAGAATCCAAAATAAACCTAATTTTTTGTCTCTTATGTGCACGGTAAAAAATAGTTTGCACTAAGAAATATCCAGTAGGCAAATCATTCCGACCGCGAAGGGTGAGGATGTTGGTTTGAACGAAAAGTTATGTGTCAGAGAGCAACTTGGGGTCAAGACGTTGGGAACGAAGAAGTGGTGCCAGTTAAGGAGGTAGCCAGTCGCTTTTTGATATTTTACAGGTCATACGGTATTACGCACGTCGTGTTAAAAAAAACTTTTTGTATCAGAGACATTAAAAACAAATATTTCCGTCAAAGTCTCGCGATCTTTTTTCTTGGTTACAAAACTGTCTCTAGACCGCGTGTATGAGAAAGTAAAAAGACTTTATCATCTATATCCATTTCACTGTTAAATGATAAATTTAAATGAGATTACAATGCATAATTAGGGTTTAATTTATATTTCAGCAGCTAAAAATTAAGAAGAGGTTGAATTTTTAAATTTTCAAAGAACCATACTCAGATTATTTATTATCTACTGAGATTCATCGAATTATTTTACTGAATTAGCACCTTAGATACATGTCCGCTACTTCACTTGTAAGATATATAAAGGAAGATGATGAGGCAATTAGATTTGTCACTCGATTTTAGGAAACTTAGGACATGAAAATCCTCAAGAAAAATTATGTATAATTTGTAACGAGTAAAGATTTGTAGGTGTGCGTGACTGCAAATATTCGTGAACAAAATTTGTATTAAAGAAGCCAATATCAACGAACAATTCGAGAACCGACAGTTTTTCTTTCACCTCTCTTCTTACTTTAAACCGCTCGCTGTAACGCTCCAGCGCAAAAACTATTGTCAACACGGTAAACGTGATTAGTTCCTCACAAATCAGATAAAGCACTAATACAAAAACACGCAGGCTCCCGAACGGTGAAACATGGGAAAAAGAGACGGGATACAAAATTCAGCTCCGACCTTGATCACGCACAGTAAACTTATACATTGAAGGCAAAGCAACGAATGTTCATTACAACGCTGTTTTCTAGATCGGCCATCTGTTGAGTAATCTTACCATTGCAAGTACCATAGAGAGGCAGGTATCTGTTGTCACGTCTTCGTTCACGCGAAGGTGATGAGTCTCTCGGTCTTTTGATACGCAAGAGGTGACCCCCGAACCGTATCCCACGCCCGCGTCTGCTTATTCAGCGGTCCAGATCTCTGCACAGCACACCTTTTTACGATTTATTCATCTGTTTCGAAAATGAAGTGAAATTATTTATCATGTTAAAATGTCCATTACGTTTAAAAATTAGAACCAAATTGTTGTAATTTTTATTTTATTATATGCTATTTTTAAAAGTATATTTATTACTTAACTATTAAATATTCTAACATCCAAAAAACCTCAATTTTTCGAACCCCCCCAATAGTGTTTTCTAATAGTTTTAAATATTTTCAGAGACATTAATCTGGAATGGGGCACATTGGGTACTCATTACTTATCTTTATAATTTTTTACCACAAATTTTGATCGGATTTTTTGCGTGAGTATATGACATAATCTTTCATACTAAAACACAAGAAGTACTAAAAATTGAATTAAGTATTTAGTTATAATAATCCGAGAATGATAAACTGTCTAACAGTAGAGCAGTATGAAAACATAAATATACGAAAAACCTCTTCTATTGTCTCCGCAGCCAAAGAAGGTTAATGAGATGTAACCAATGGAGCGAAAGCGCAGTGTTGTCATATGTCTTCTGCGGGGGGTGGCCTAGCGTAGTCATATGTCTTCTGCGGGGGGTACCCATTCCAGTCTGCACGCCGCAACACCCACACATAGGTTGTTGTAACCCGTGGAAAAGCTTATCTCAGGAATATCGTGTGTCCTTTCGGTCAAAGGCCAGATAAAACCCGCCGTCCCAGCTGGTATATCAAATTCTGCCGGTTCAGCGATGGCTTTCTTCATTTATGGAAAATGTATTTATCAATATTTTAAACAACAAAATAATCTCCATGTAAATGGTTGTAATTTTATAAATGCTTCAGTTTTTGTCTCATTTTAATCGGACAACTTTTACATAAATTAAAGGTTATAAAATTATTTGACTTTATTCTAATGTAATAATACGATAATTTACGTTCAAGATTAGGTTCATTCCCACAAACGCTCATCTGTAAGCTTTGAAAAAACTTTTTGTTCACGACATAGAAGCTGTATAATTATTTAACATTAACATAGCGTGGTGCCAGTGTAATTTTCTGCAAAGCTAAAATGTGTTCCTAGCTAGTTTTGAAAAATAAAATGTACTTACTTAATAGTTACGAGTAAAAGTATATATGCTTATCAAATAAGTGATGAAATAAAAAAAATTATGACATACATGCTTTTTCTTTATTTTAATCAGAAAACTAAGAGATTCCATGAAAAATGATTCATCTTTTATTTATTTCAGTCAGTACTCTTGGCAAAATGTCAATCTCCAAACGTAACACGTAAGAAAATATGTCAAAATACTGATGGAACAGAAACTGAGGGGACGGGGGCAAACGGGGGAGTTAATAATAATAGTGATTATATTGTAAAAAACTCAGATACAGATTAGTTAGCGTTATTTGAATTTTCACGTTTGGTGACTTGTGGAAAAGAGCTACTTGATCTGCATTACTTAAAAACATTTAATGAAAATGTTGAAACAAATCTCAGAGACATGTATTCAGAAAACGGCGAAGCAGGTTTGCTTTGGCATGAAAAAGAGTAATGTTAGACCTCTGACGATGATCAAAACACTTTATGGTGTTAAAAATCAGTTACACTATGTATGGAGAAAAGACATTAATTTATGAAACTTAATTCCCCATAAAAATCTGCAACATTTTATAGTAAATTGTAATATTCACCCAGTATTTATTCATTAATTCAACTCGTAAAATTAAATTAACTTAATTCTACATTAGAATTCAGTATAGAATTCAACTACCACCTTATTATTAACAATTTTTAAAAGAACGAACAACGTCCAAAGAATACGCCTTTCCTTTTAATCCTCGTTGGAAAACTGACACGTTTAGCATGTTATTTCAAGGTTCACCTTCTTTCCCCGATTGTGTAGGAAGGGACTATTGTGGGCGGAAGCATCCAAACATAAGATTCTGCTAACACTAGTAGAACGCCCACGTAAGAAAGATTCGGCAATCTCTCAATGCTGGCATTAGCTTATCAACTTTCACGTGGTCTTTAGGCTCCTCCCTCATTCGCTTTCTTTTGCTGCTAGGAGAATAATAGAAAATGAATTATACATGCAAGAGAGTGACCACTGGAGGGGAACCCCGAAAGAGGGTACTGAAAATGTTATTTGTGTATTGGATGAATGAGAAATATTCTTGAAATCGCCTCAAAGTGTAAAAGTTATGCAAACACGTCTGCATGAAGGAAGTGTTGACCCCTGAGAGAAAGGTTCAGAAAGTCGTCTCCGGAATGGGAGCTGATTGTAAGCTGATTTTTCTGTTTACGTTGCGAGATTTACAGAGACCTTGGTAGAGCGAGGAATTCGTGGCTAGAACCTGAGTCCGTAAAAAATTTCTGAGGTTAATAGCTTGCTCGAAGTCGGAAATTTACATTATCTTCATATATGTCTATAAATAAATTTGGATCATAAAATTATGCTCTATGTATTTTCGATTTGGTACAGTTTTTTTTTTCGTTTTACAGAAAAATTCTTAAATAGACACTTGAGGGGGGGTTTTAACCCCTTTAACCCCCCCTCCCCCATGGGTGCGCCACTGTTCTCACTGGGTAGTGAAACATAAATTCTCACAGATTCATAAATTGCATCATTTTGCACCCAACTTTCCGAATGCTCCGTACCTCGAGCATTCAAAAAATAAAATACTGTATCCACCACTGGTAGTAATATGATGATAAAACACACAATGATGAAACTCTCTCGATGTAGAGGCTGTTTTTTCTGGGACAAGTAGGGCTTAAGAAAGCCAAAAATCATGAAAAAAAAAGATGTATATAGAGAAAAGTCTTTCTAAAATGATATTTAACAAACCCATTATTTTATATGAGATGTTAGAAATTATGTATCAATATATTAGAAATATTATTTATGATATATATTTGTATAAAATTTAAATAGATTATTTAAACTAAAGTACTAATAGTAAAAAGTCGTAAAAGAGACGAAGAAGCAGGAATGTCTCGAATTGTAGCAGAAAAAGAAGCAACATACATTGATCTGCAACAAAATACCTATGCTAATGAAAATTCCAGTCTTATCTGAAAATAATTTACAGCGAAATGAAGTCAATGACAAACTTTGTATTTTTTGAGGGTGAGTATGTGTGGCTCAGATCTCTGGAGTGTCCTGAAGAATGGAAAGTTGGAAGCAAATTGATGCATAATTGGGTCTGTAAGAATATAAAATTTCTGCCCAATTACGATAAAAAGAGGGATTTGTAACAAACAATGTATATATTCTCACAATATAAAAAAATCACTTTTTTCGGATGGGGAGGGTAGTGAACCCGTTAACCTCCCCCTCCCCCAAATCCGCCTTTGCACAAAATGTATTTCGAGCTACGGACACCAAGCAGCAGAACTCTATATCGGGATGAACTTGTCCTATTTTATATGAATAAGAAAATTATCTCGGATATGCTCGCACATTCAACGTTTAGCTATACTGCAATCACAGCCGCCGTGACGGGTTGAAGGGTTAAGTTTGTCCCGGGCCCCAAGAAACGGAGTCCTTAATGGGACCTCTATTGCTAAACGAATAACTTTTTTTAATGTCAAGAAATAAAACACGAAAAGTTTTTACGGGGAAAATATAATTTGTCTTTTTTTCAGCTCAAAAGAGGATAAATTATTGTTGAAAATTAATAGATAAAAGATAAATAATTTTTTAAATTAAATGTTGATAAAAATTATTCATAAATGATTGTCGCTAGTTAATTACAGAAATTTCAAAATATTATATTTGTTTACATTATATGAAGAAACTGTACATTATATAAATATTTACTCGTTCATTTATTGAAAAGTAATCTTAATTAATATCTATTTTATGAGCTAATAAGTATCACATAAATATATTCAAAAAATGACTGCAACATTTTCGTATTTTTACTTATCATATAGATCTTCTGATTTGGGGGATACTAGGAAAAGTATGAAGCAGAGGAATGAAGGGAGAAGGGAGAAGAGGAGTGATGAAGGGTTGCTGTATTCAAAATCTATTCATAAGTCCTAAAACACTGTCGACGACCTTGATTGCAATCGATGTAATATATATTTTTCTGTGAAATTAAATCCTTATTATCATAAAGACTTAGATTTTCTCTATTTAACATTGGTATCATTATTGTTGCGTCTGTTCTGTTATATAATAATTTACGTTTAATTGTGGCGGTATTTTCACATTTTTTCTTCGTTTTCCCTTGTTGAGTGGATTCATATCATGTTACGTGAACAAACAATTATGTAAGAAGAATACTTGTGTTCTCGTCTTCTTTCGTACTTTCGTTTTCTTTTGATTTATAGGGGCATTTACTTCCCACGCTCAGTTATTCATCAACATACCACGGCAGGAAGTCACGTCAAGCAGATCATCCAGGGCGCGTGTCATACGCGATTCTCGTCTCGCATGGTCGCATACGATTGGGTGACAATGCGAGCACATGTGCGCGTTCGACGAATGCCACAGGTGACAGTTGTGACAGGTTTCTGCACCCACTTCGAAAGTAGGTAATAAGCATCCTAATGAATTGTATGATAGCGTGTGTCGTTTTATGTCAGTTTAATGGGAAATTCACATCAGAAGACAGTATTAAATGGGCGGATCACCCCGAGGGCTGAGCCGAAGAGCCAGCATAATTATTCCAGTCAGGTGAGAAACGAGGTTATGTTTTCCCTATGCACAAAAGTAAAATTTCGTGGACACAAATTTGGTTAAACGAAAGTTTTAGTTTGGAAGTTATTAAAGATTATTTTTTTAAAATTTCTTTTGTGTTAACTTGTTATCAGTTGGAGTAGATAGCTCAAAGCATCTTACCTTATGGACAGTTTTCTTTAAAGAAATTCTTCTCTCCAACATCAACAGTTTTTTATTTAATTTATTTCTGTGTTATGCAGATACTCTAAAAATAAGATATTAATTCATATTTAGATGAAGTAATTAATTAGAGAACTAGATTGGTCTTTTGCATTACACTTAATAATTGTGCATGGTTGTATGAAATTAAATACAATGGAAGCAGGCTAATTTTTTCTGTTCTTTTTCTAGTTCAGTCTATCTAATTTTCTGCCAAACCTCAGTGGACGTTCATTTGTCAGTGGAGTTAGTCAGCAATCGACTTACAGTGTTTCTCGGCCATGGTCTCGAGTATCTCGAAGGAGGTATAATTTTTTTATTATCTAGTGGTTTAAATACTGACTGTTATTTTAGTGTTATTCATCATGAAATACTGTAATATTTATATTTAATAGGTGGCATGAAAGGACTTTGAATGATCCTTTAGTTGCTTCCAAAACTGCCTGGCCTGTGCCATACATAGAGGCAGTGTTTCTGCCAGAATTTAAAATAAAAGCTGATGTTTCAGAGCAGGATTTTGAGGTAAATCTTGCATTCCTTATCATATAAATAGTTATAATGAATTATTATTGTCTTCAAATGTGTAGATGATGATATAATTAATTTATTGTTTTCTAGTTAATTAGTCTCATATCAAAAGGTGCTTTTGGGACTGTCTACAAGGTAAAAAAAGTGGATAGTGGAATGGAATATGCTTTGAAAGTTCTCTCCAAGTCATTGGTAATGTATTTTTATGTTAGAAAGTTACAATAATTATTCATTGAATGAAACTCATCTTTTGACTTTTAAAATTAGAATCTTTGATATCTGAGTGCCTTAAGTTACATTTGGTAATTTTTAAGAAGTGGCACTGATAAAAATTTATCCAAGACTTGAAACAGGTAGCTTTTCATGTGAAATTTTGTGCCCTGACATAATAATTATTGGACATGATTGGACTATTAAAAAAAATTTTGTTAAATATTTGTTTGCAAAAACTTCAGTTGATATTATGAAAAAGTATAAAAAATAATCTGAATGATACAAAGTTTAGTGCTGTTAATTCTTAAAATTGGGAATGACACGCTAATGTAGGTTCCTGTGGTGAAAATGACAAATATCTTTATATTGTCTTTATATTGAATATTCCCTTGGTTTTGAAATGATATTTATTCTTCTAACCCATAAATATTTTTTCATGTCTTTTGATTGTCTTTACCTCTACCAGTATTAAAATGAGTGTAATGTGATGCATACTGTCCCGTTATTTTCTATCTAGAATGAGAAATTGATGTGAATACTTCCCATTGTTCATACCACAATCTTGAAATTTCTGTTTTGTTACACTGTATGTAATTTTACGTGAAATAATTATTTTGTGATATCTGAAAAAAAGATTAAACAATGTAAATGTTCATGATCTTCTGCAGGCTGTTTAAGTTAATCTTGATAAAGATGTGACACATTTGCAAATGAGTTTGACTCTATTCTAGTGGTTATCGTTGTCTCATCTTTATTCTTAATTAGAATTTCTGTTTTTTTTTCAATTATTTGGATTTGTTTGTTAATATTATTTTACATCTGGTTGCAGCTTATATCTCAAAATGCTGTTGAACAAGTGAAAGATGAAGTTCGTATCCAGTCTATGTGTGGCCATCATCCGTTTATTGTTAATAGTCCTTTTTTCTGGCAAAATAGGAAGAGATTGTTTATTGGTATGCATTTAGCAACGAACAGTTTTTACATAAGTAAATTCAGTGATGAAGTACTCATTAGATTGTAAAATTTCCATTTCTTTCTTGTAAAATATTTTTGTTTTGCAGTGAGCGAGTTCGTATCTGGTGGTGAATTGCTTGAATTGTGTCAGCTTTATGGTCAACTTCCTGAGGATTTGGTACGGGTTTATGTGGCTGAGATAGCTTTGGCATTAGGTAATTATTAAAATTCATTTTATTTTAACTTTTCTATTTTATTTGCCAGTTCTTTGTTGTCATTTATAGTTGAGTATAGTTGTAGCTATGGTACCATCTGACAACGAAAGCAGTTATTCTAATTCAGATGGTGCCTTCTTAACTTTGTAAAGAATAATCTTTTCTTTGGTAAAGAACAGCTTAGTTAAGAATAATTGCTTGAACCCAAAAAGCCTGGTTGGATGGCCAGGGGGCCAATCTCAGTGGTCTTAGTATTTTTCTCATGTCTATATATCGTGATTGACTACCAAGCCTACTTGGTACTGAAGCTATTCTAGGGATCATATCAGTGACATCTTTTGCCTTGTGCTGAGACCAAATAATTGGGGAGCTTTACCCTGTAATGCATACCTTAGGGTAGGCATGTCAAACTGGATGCCTACAGACTGCTGCCTGCTAAACAAATAGTTGCAAACCACTTGACCTTCACATACTGCTAAATTCATCACTTTTAAGTTGGCAGACTACAGTAATTTCAACTTTTTAAAATACGGAATATAATTTAATAATAAATTCTTCTAATAATATAATACAATACAAAATGCTTTTTATGTGTAACAAATTGTTAATCTTATTTAATCAAACATATTTATTAAATATATGGAACAACATCTGATTGAGATTGATTTGTGTTCCTTTCACTTGTCCAAAACATGGGCATGTCCAACACCTAATAGGACTGCAATTCCACCAGAGAATTTGTTTTTGATTTTTACTACTTATTTCTTCTTTTGATGATCGTATACTTGTGTGTTTTAGTCTTGTAGAGTAATCGTGATCTCTGTGAGTCATTTTACCATTTGTTTTGGATGGTGCATATAGTTATAAATCATTTATATACAAAATAAAAATTTGATGTATTTACCTTTTTGCAATATATTTTTTATTCTTTAATTGAGTGTAAGAATTATTTACACAGATTTAGCTAATTTTTATTTATTGTCATATATGGTCCTTGTACGACTCAAGGCTGTCAATGGACACATGAGTTTGACATGCCTGCCTTAAGGAATGCAGTGGTTGAGATTGATGCTGGACCTTTCTCAAGGAGCACCATTTAGGATAATATCACAGCTTGCTACATGGTAAAATATTATAGAAGAAAAGAGAATGAACTTATATGGTCTAAGAGTGAAAGAAGTTCTATTAAAAAAAAAAGAAATATCGTACTTAAGTCAAAAGTTTCTTTATTGAATGTTATAATTTTAGTACTTTAAGATGTTTTTAGTTTGAAATTGGGTGTCTATCAATTTTTCAAATGTTTTCAAAGTTTAAATTTAATATCTCTTGAGTTTTAATATCTCTTGAGAATTATTTTATTGACATTAATGTTTTATTAATATCTATCAAAATTTTATTTAATTTGTATAAAGTTCAAGGATTAAAATGGAAAATTTAATTGAAAATTCTTTTTTGAACTCTCAATTTATTGAACTGTCCACAATATTTTAGGGGCATAATTTCAGATTTAAATTGCTTCATAGGCATGTAACATACTTGTATCTTGGATAACATGCAAAATATATTTGACTATTTTGCTCGATATTTATCACGAAAAATCTACAATAAAAATGTTTACTTGTATGCAGATTTATCTCTAACGTTCATTTTGTATTTCTGAAGAAGAATGGTAGAATTTAATTATTCTTATTGACATGAACAAAATAAGTTGTAATAAATTATCATCACTGCCATCAAACATGAAAAAGTGTAACTGAATTAAAATTATAGGGTTTTTTGAAGAGTCATGACCCTTCGCTGGGATGCAAATTGTACTGAAATAAACACATTAAACACAGAATAGATTTATTGCTTACCTTAATTAATTCACTGATTGATAATTAAGGATTTAATTAGATCTTAATTTAATAGAAAAAAATGACACTAATAAAGAAAAACAGGATTTTATTTTTCCACAATAATTGGTATATAAACACTTTGTTACAAGTAATACATAATAATATATCTGCTCTTCATGCCCACACAAAAACATATCAATTCACTATAGCGCATTCCCCCAAAGACACCCTGCAATTTTACAAATAATAAACAAATAATTCATTTAAATGGTATTCCTAACTCCTACCCAATGGTGGATACAGACTAATATTTTAGGGGGGTGGGGTCATAACAAAAGAAATGGTCTTGGGCATGGAATATTCCAGAAAACACATCACATCATATTCCACATCATTCAACAGTCACTGATCTCTATGCTGTGTCACTCAGCTCTCAGCTCTCTCACTAAGCTCTGTATATTTCTATCTAAGCTCTAGATGTTTTCTGTGACCTATTACGTATTCAACTTGAACTTTAATAATGTTTCATTTACTCTCTACTGTTATGATTATATAGCAGTGGCTAGTCCAGCGATTAGGAGTGATAAAGGTGATTAGCACAAATAAGACACGCTCCTCTCCAGCTCGGGTTTTTTATGAATGTTGTTGGAAACAGGAAACAGTACATGCGGTACATAAAAAATATAGATGACAAGGATTACATATTGCCAACCTAAATCCAACATCTACTCCTATACGACTGAAACTAGCCACGCCTTTGACATACATCAATGCTTATTGTGAGACCTCATATCATTTCACATTATCTTTTGTAATTGGTCCACCATCTTTTCGCCACACATCTCTCGACCAAGCCCGTTCGTAGTTTCCCGTCATGTAATGTTTTTATCACAAAAACACTCGCCCCTGTCACCATTGGTATCTGTTTAATGTTTTGACTCGACTGAGCGTCACGAGGTCGAAAGTTTCTGGCTGTTTGTTTATCATTTTTGAATTTCTAAAGAGCTTGACATGCAATGCCTCATTTTGTTTCCAACCGCCGATATAACGCAGTCCCTTGTTTCCCCTTTTCAAGAGGGTAGCCAGGTCATAATTCTTTGGAGAATGACACAAGGTCCCTGTTTTCCCTTCCTTTGTATGGCTGAAGATCTGCAGAAGCCTTCATTTTGACTAGCGCCAAATTTTGTCAATTTTTCTATGGTCCCCTACTTCCTAAAACGAGGCTGACGCGCCCGTCCTTATTTTGTCTCGATTTAAACTACAAAGACTTTTCCTTTTCCCCTCTCTTGGGTGACCCAAATCGACACGACCCTCGTTTCCCTTCAAGAAGCAAAAATATATTTCAAGATAGCACAATTAATTTAATGATTTTAGTTTTTGTTCAAAAATATGAATAATTTTAATGAATCTTCTTTCTTAAAGAAGGGCATCGAGGAATTGGATTTTTAGGAGGAATAATTATTATAATTTCTCTTGTTAGCATCAGTATCCAGATTGTGTGGGTGGACATCGTATGAGAACTGTTAATTTCTAGTTTTACTTTGAATATGTATTTCTATTTTTTACTTTAATTTTACTATACAGTAAAATAATGTGTAGTACAGTGGTGTCAGAAAATACAAATCTCTTCTTCAAGGATTTTCATATTTCAATTTTCATGAATTAATAGCTACCTTGTAATAACCCTTCAAGAAATGTACAGTAAGTTGCAATGTCTATGGGACCGAGGCCAAACAGATGCCATCTTGAATGAAGATTAAATGCTCTTTTATTTTGTTTTCTCATACTTTTTGTATCATTTCCTCAGACAGTTGAAGGTTTTCATGTATGTATACACTAATTGTTTGAGGTCCTTTCTTTTGTCAGTTCACAACCTGTACAGGCTGTACGATGTCCCAAATCCACTAAAAATCTTATTACAATGTCTAGAACATAAATTCTGGAATGTCTCGCTTTTTAGCTACATAGAATTTCAAAAGTTCAGAATCTCATGGAATTCGAGATCTTTAAAGTGAATTCCAAATTTAAAACCATTGAGAATCCCCTGCATTCTTTACGTCTTATCTGCAATTCTGAAACTTGTACTCAAATTATTTATCCTATTCTCAGTTTCTAGTGTGCTATGTGAAGTGTAGCATGAGTTACTGAGAGCAGATAAATGTAGTTTTTCCATAAGTTATGGGAAATTTGACTCTTATTGCTGATAATAATTTATTTAAAGAGCATGAATGTTTTTAAAAATATGCTATGAAATAAAATGTTTTGAACTAAATTGATGAATAAGGAAATGCTGATGATACATTTTATTTTTATTCATTCCTCTTAATTTCTAGACTTTCTTCATAATGCTGGTATAGTATATCGAGACTTGAAACTTGAAAACCTGTTATTGGACCATGATAATCACATTCAGTTGATAGATTTTGGTCTTGCTAAGTGGCTTAAATATGGTGCTCGAACATCAACAATTTGTGGAACACTACAGTACATGGGTGAGTTTAAAAAAAACAACTTTGTATATCTTTGTGTTCTTGCTACACAGTACTTCAACCAACACTGTTTAAACTTCATTTTTCTTGAAATTGTATGTGAGAAATTTATGAAAAACATGTGTTGCCTTTTTCTGACCAGTAATGATTACTATATCCAATTGCCTGAAATGCATCACTTTCTCAGATATGTTACCAGGGACTCCAATATTGATCAGCCATAATGTTATGCTTTAACTTCTTGTAAAACCATCATCAATTTTATTTTTATGATTGTGTCTTTGACAATCACTGTAGTCAGTCTAGAAAATTATTTTCATAAAGAGGTTGCCTTAGGTGATGCTAATTTTGTGAAGCTGAATGGAAGGTGTAATGTATTGTAGAACGTAGCAATAGTTTTGTTCCACTTAGAGTTACTTCATACTTTAATTAAAACTTCAATTAATTTTCATTCTTGGATTCTTCAGCTCCTGAAGTAATGAGCATGGAGCCATACGGACATGCCGTTGACTGGTGGTCGTTGGGCATTGTCATGTGCTGTATGCTGTCTGGTGAGGTGAGTAAGAATGAATCAAAAATACATTTATTAGATTTTTTGAAAAGAAAAGGATTTTTATGTTTTGTATTGTGTAATTTGTAGGCTTTAAGGAGTGGGTTGGGGTCCTAGGTCTTTCTGTCTTGTGACTTTTATGGTACACTAATTTAAACAAAATCAGCAATTCACCGAATGAAATCCCCAAAACTATGTTATTTTGTCTGTGTGCTTGGAAACATTGATTGAAATGTTTGATAGTGTCTAAAATGTTTTTTGATTTTTAGAACATCTTGTCACTTCTAAGAAACACAACTAGGATACATTCTAAAATTGATAGAAGAATGAATCTCCAGGTAAATTGTCTGGCTCAATTGTAAAATGGTGAATAGAAAATTTTGATGAATGTGCTGAAATGTTGAACGAGACATTCCTTTTTGTGAGAAACTTGATTTTTAAATGTGTGTTTCAATTTCATGAAACTAGTAATTATTTGAAATTGGTTTTGGTATATAATATAAATTAGTTTTCAAGTTACAATTACAATGTTTATCAGATGTTGTGTTGCTTGTTATTCTGAAATCCAGTCACAAAATAAGGTACCGGAGGTATTTTCACAAACCATCTATAGTCAGTCTATAGAGTGATGGTTGAGTGTGTAGTGTGATTGGAGGTATGGATGAATATAATGGAAGGAGTACGAATAGGACGATGTAGGTCATGGAATAGAATTTAATATAATTAAGCCCTGAGGAAGAAAATAAATTTTTCGAAACTTAGCCCTGAGGAAGAAAATAAATTTTTCGAAACTTAGCCCTGAGGAAGAAAATAAATTTTTCGAAATTATTTAGCTAGAGGATTGAGAATGATTGCTGACGATTTGTCGCTATGGAGACTATTCAACGCTGACAGAATGAAGAAAAGGAAATACAAACTAATTTTATTTTAACGACCTAAACTTGCCAATTTATCTTCTGCTATAATATTGGGGTCACCGTTTTAAAAGACTCATAAAAAACAGCAATTCATTGTCCGGATTGTGGCAAAATGCTGTGATTTCTGTGTTCCTAGGTAAAAATTTCGAAATTCCTCTTTGATAAATATTGCTCTTTAAATTACTTCGTAGCTAATAGCCGCACGGCATGAGATCAGGTGAACTGGTCGGCCAAGGTGTAAGGAATGACCTTATCTCTCTGTCGTCCGAAAAGCTTTGCCGAAGAAGCTTTGTGAGGCAAGACCTCATCTTGCATATGTTTGTGTCCAGACGATATGACTGCTGCAGTAATGAAATTAAAATTTTCGGACTGTAGCTGTATCTCTTACTCCATTTACAGATGTCACTGTCGCAGAGACAATGTTCTTTTCAAAGAAATAAGGCCCATTTATGAATGAGGTTGTGATTCATACTCCAGCGAAACCTTTTTGGAACTGATGAGGGAAACTAAAGAAATGCTATCTCCTTTCCGCACCGACGTCTGCCCGCAAACTGAATCGAAGTGCGATGTTTTGGTGGCAAACTATTTAACTAGAGGATTGAGCATGATTTGCTGACGATTTGTCGCTATGGAGACTATTCAACGCTGATAGAATGAAGAAAACTTCTAGTTTTTTTCTTTCTTCGAGGAATAACATTTTTTTTCCGAAACAATGATCGGGGAGCGGAATTCTACCCGTCGAAATCTTAGCCCTCCCTCAGGTGAATCTGACGCCTCAGCAGGAATCTTACCCCCATGAGTCACGCTTAATATAAGACTTTTTCTTGTGTACAAGGCCTGGAGGGGCGATTATGGGAGATTCATAAATTATAATAAATTTGACCTTTTTGGTATTTTCGTCCTAATATGAGGTGCGCACTCACACTTACATACATAGCCTACTTGTATAATGTGTGAACACACACACACTATATATATATATATATATATATAAACCTGAACGTGACAGGTTTGTTAACTTATAAATTAAACATTTAACAAAATATGCTACTTCGGTGCTTATTACGATTTTGTTGAGTGAGTCAGTCCAAGTGTTTGGATTATTCCTAGCGTCATATCGTTCGTAGTGATTGTGCAAACAATGTATAGATATGCGTATTTTAAACGGAACAGATGCCACCGAGAATGATTGGTCGCGCGAATTGATTCGTGGATATGTCTTTGAAATAGTGATGGAAGTAAACAAGGGTTGAAATGTCTGTCATACGGGAGTCCAATAGATCAACGTGGAAGGGACGTGTCGGTGCATCTACGCACATCGAGTTTCAGGATCGATGCGGCATGTCATTGACAAACTGACAGAAGACTGTGACTTCTAAATCCGCCAGAGGATCTATAAACCGTCTTGAGAACTTGTCCTGTTTTAGGTGCTACTTTCTTACGGCATTTAAAGTGATTTTCCAACTCTTTCAACATGTTTTCATCCGATGTAACCCTTCAGTGCAAACTGAAAAAAGTGTTAAAAAATCTGAAAAATAAGTTGGAAATAAAAAATTGAATTGTAACGCGGGATGCTGAATTCTAATAAGTATAACGTATCAGTGATAATATTACGAGTGTTATGTAGTTTTGCAAATTTGAAAGATTTTGTTGAGTGAAAAACAAAGACATTTGAATTTTTTGAAAAGCCAACTTGAGAACTGCGGGACTATCATAAGTGAATTACGAAAGTTTAATTTGTCCCAAATGCAAGTGAAGAAGACAATATTCGCTCTTGACCTTAACGTGAGAAAACCCGAATCCTCTTGAAGATTTCGTGAGACCCTCGTTGACTCATTCTCGCTGTTCACAATGGAACGAATGCTCTCACGCTGTTTGCGATTTCTCATGAAACTCTTTTATCTTTATCTTCATCTTTCTTTTTAAGACGTAGTTTCGTTGAATGTGTTGAAGTATCATTGTTTTATATTAAGAAGGTTTTATTTTTCGTAAAAAGTCGCAAACATCTGTAATGAACCGGTCTCTGCAATGTAAAATAGCATAGCCCTCCTCTCATAGCATAGTTCTTTTACATTCACTCTTCCCCTAAATACTCCAAAATTCAAAGGAAATTAAAAAAGAAATTAAATTATTCCTTAAGTCTATTTGTGGCGTGTGGTTGATATCACGGCAACTCCAGCAGTTGGTCAAATGACGATGTGCAGTTGGCGCGTGGTGATAAATATCTACACGTTCTCTAGAAAGTTTATCACGGGTTTGTGTCATGTTTTTTGTAGAGATAAAAAGATGCTTCTACTCCCTCCCCTTACTAAAGAAACGTGGCTGCATTCTGTGCATTGTATGCTGTTAAAAACAATCGTAAGATTTTTATTTTCATGACACTTTTTGGAGCCATGAACGTTTGTCTAATGAAAAAGCCGGATTTTTCGTCCATGAATGTTTTCGCTTATATTATATGTATTTTTGTACGGAGTATATTTAGGTACGTGAGTATACTGTTCCTATGTCCGTCGGATCATGATAAATATCTTTCGCACAAGGTTCAAAACCTGAGCATAAAGATAGCAATAAATTAAGAGATAAGATCTTAACCGAGGTCAAATGGAGTCTCCAAATCTTGCTGACGCTACTTCTTTCTATCACAGGCATCTTTTCATTTTTTCTTTGCATATTTTCTAGTATACGACTGTTTCTCCGATTTCCTACGTACTCACGCAATTTTTTGAGTGGACTTCTTTGTAGTCCATAAATTAACTGTTAATGTAGTAATATGTATTTTAGTGAAAGTCATTCGAGCATATTTTTGTGTTGAATAGAAAAATCGCATCTAGATGCAAAATTTCATATAGATACATCTCAAAACATTGTACTAATGGCGATAATAAAATGCGCCTCTCATTTTGTCTCGCAGTGCAGGAAGGCCATAAAAATATCGTAGCGAGTTCAAGAATTGTAAAAATAAAAATTCCGAGAAATCCAAGAAAACGTCAATTCTACAAAATTTATTTTCTTTCGTTTAGATTCTTCATCTGCGATTTGAAAATTTTGCTGTGGTTACTTTTCCGTAAGATTTTATGAGGAAATTTCATTATCATGTTCACCCAGATATCTCTTTCCCTTTGACGCCACACGTCTTCAGAATTCTCGTATGTAATGATTCGAAGAAAACTATATTTGAGCCTGAGAACGTCAAGGAAGAGGATAGCCAATCCCTGTTAGTCAGTGTCACGTTTTGCCTGAACTTCCGTGTTAGTTGAAGGAGAAGACAATCGGAGTGGAAATTCTAATTTGACAATAGAATTTTTAAAATTTGTGTATCGCCTAACCTACAAAACACGAGTAATAATTGTTATTTTATAATATTTGTATGATCGAAGCCAATCAATGAATTTTCATACGTCCAGTATTTAATGTTCTTCACATTCTCTCGAGGCAAAACGTGGTGTTACGGTAGTGTCTACATGTATATTGATTAAAACCTTTGCAATTTAAATTTTTATTGTATTTTTGTACAAAATATTCTTTATAATTAAAATTGTTGTTCCCATTGAAAGTACTTAATGTTGTTTTTACATTAAATCTTCAGTATTGGGAGAATACGAGGGAGAGTAATATTACGCAGATTCAAATAAGAAATCTCATTAACGCTCTTGGAATATTTTCAACGCAAAATATTTGGCTGTTTATTTATATTTATAGTGGTCGTACATTCTGATTTTATTTTTTTAAACATTCTTTCTAAAGCTGGGGCACCTAAAATCGCATGGCGAGCCGCCGCTGTCGCCGTCGATGGTTCGGGAAAAATCAAAACTGACGCTCTCTATGCATAGACAAACACTTCTGCCGGCGTGACGACATTGAAGCTCGGTGACTCCGCAATGTATCGCTGGACATATGGTCTGGCTATGACGATGGTCCGTCACGCTCTTACAGGTGCGACAGATTTATCCGTTTTTTTGTATGTCGTCGTGGATTTTCGTTTCCGTACATTTCGTTGTTTCTCCGGAGCTTGTCGTCGAAGTTGTTCGTTCTGCCGCTAGATCGCAGCCAGTGAGTTTTCATACTGCGTGTCAGTGTCATATGAGGTTGTAATACCTGTCTGTGTCTGGTAGACTGCCAAATAGGTTGTAGTGGCACCGACAAGGGTTTGCAAAGAGTTATTTTGTGATGAACCTATGTCACAATTTCCTTGCATTAAATAAGTTATTTCCTAAAGTATGTGTTTTTTGCTTTCAGTGGTCACACTCCGAGTGATGTATATGTATATAAATCGATTGAATTTCACAAATAAGGGCTCTAATGACCTTGACGTTCACGAGCCCTAAAGCCCCAAGAAAGAAAAAAAACATTTCACAAAATTTGTTTTTTTTTCTTTGAAAAGGATTATCCCTTTTTTCTGTACCAAATGTACCAACTACAGTTATCTAAAATGATGTGTGATAATTTTGAAGTAGGCGCTAGAGAGTTGAATCGGTAAAGGATATTACCCCCGAAAAAGTTATCACGAGTGCTGCAAAGTACCTTAAGTTCCCAATAAATACCATATTAGTAGTCTTCCCTTAGTCACCTAAAAGAAGGGATTATAATTCCTGGAAATTAATGGAGTTGAAATGTTACCTGTTTGTTTGTTGAAAAAATGATGTATTCCAAAATACATTTAATTAAATTTTCAAATGTTCAGAGAAAAGAGTGGGACGGTAGAGGAAAGAAATACTCAACTTAGGGTACATGGACTATTAACACCTAAAACAAGTATGATCTGAAGTTTGGATCATGTGGTTCAAGATCGAACGCATGGAGGAAGAGGATTGAAAATTATATCTCCGACTTCACATAGAAAGAGGATGCAATGCTGTGCAAAGGAGATTTCTTAGGATGAATTTCGGAATAAGTAAAGTAAGTTAATGTGAGTTTAATTCTCTCAGAAATTGTTATTTTTCTGAAATTCGATGTCTATACCGGCTCGGATTTTATCCGGTTTTCCTTCGTGTAGAGACAGATTTGTATATAGGCCCATTGGGCAAGTGTCTAGTGGCGCAACGTCCGGGTGCGACGATGTCACGAGTGCTGCAACTGTTGTTATTATTAATCTCGAATTTCGATATTAACTGTTCAGTCTTTATAATCAGTTACAATATTTTCGGAAATTCATAACATCACGTATTTGATATTATTAAACTGACCTTTTTTGCAGACAGTTATTTTATGCCACGACGTTTCAACAGGAGATTGCTGCCATCTTCAGGTGAACGTATGCGTTTGAAAGTATAAACAAATGTTGATTTATCTTGGTAACAAATTGAAAACAAATTAACCACTTATACAAATAAAACAGTGACATAGAAAATTAATATTTTGACAAACAAACCATAAAAGCAGAAAATCATTGTAAACAACTATAAATTTTGGATGAGTTGTCAGTGTCAGTATCAATGTAATGAATGGAATCAATGAATTGAAATCTTCCTCTAGGGAAGAATTATCCGCATCTTAATTCTGGCGGAATGGTCCCTTGCTTGCTTTCAGGGAGTAAATTAGTTTGTCCTCCACGTGGTCATACGCAGTTTGTAATTGCTTTTTTGACAGTAATTTCTTTTAATTTGATAACCGGTTTCCATTGTCTTGTGTTTGATGAGCGAACGGCCATTCGCGTTGTGAAGCAGGCTTCAAGTGAGGAGACGGAGATGAATGTGGGAGGCGTAGATTTCTTTTTCTGTATTCGTTCGTTGCCGCTCTTGAGAAAGTTTCTTCTTCATGATGCCGCTGACCAGTGAGAGGGATGCATCTGAGATGTGCAGTGGAAGAGGAATTTGTCATCGTTTCTCTTATATCTGTGAATGCGATTTGCCCGGAAGGAATGATCCTCCTCTCAGCTATTCCCTGACATTGGCCTCGCTTTCGTGGAGTTCGTAAACGAGAGTTTTACCCGCGCTTTTCACCTACTGGCACAAGGATGGAACGAATTCTGGAGTGTACCTATCTGGTCTTTACCGTTAAGTTTTTTTTATAAGAAATACATTTTAAATCATGTTTTATGCCATATACATAGAAATCTCATACTTAACCGACTTTTAGATTTTACGAAACTAGTAAGGCGTATTGCAAAAACACTGCCAAGAGAGATGATAAATTCTGCGTTGACAGTCTTGAGGACAATAAGCTGCTTAACTTCAGGGGCTTAACCGTATCCTCCACCTGAAAACCTTATCTCGAATGTTGAACGTAATGAAAAAAAAATCCTTGTAACTTTGTCAACCCTTAACTGACATATTTTATTTATTTGACTGGCATTTTATGCCAATGAGTATTGGTCGACTTCCGTATTGTTTATTCATTAAAACGCTCATTTTGGATCTTTACATATTTAGTCCTAAACCTCGGTATCATAATCTGGCGTATGTATCTCATGTTATGCTTCAATAGTTGGAAAAGTATATTCAGTGATGAGGTTCAAATTCCCATTCTACGTACGCCATTGCATACAAATTTTATCAATTAATTTTCAGATATTTTGTTTTATTCCAGAATTATAGTTGTATTTATGTAGAGGCATTTGAAGAGAATTCCATTTATCCAGTAGAGTTCAAGTGAAACGTATTCGATTTCAAACAAAGATAAAAATTATTAAAATTGTTTAAAACTATGATTAGAGACCGGAAACAGTGCACTTGAAGTAAACAATTGCGTCATGTCTTGCTCCGATATACGGCTCCATTTCAAGAGATTTAATACGATTGTCATTTGTTGAGTTGAGATTCTTTAGATTATTCCAATATTTCGAGTCAATTATGACTTTGTGTACATTTGGGAAAGAGGTGTGCCGTTCGAGTAACGGACTTGGTACGACATCATTTTTTAAAAATTTTCTTTTGTTATTTTAGTCGTATTTAGTTAAATGTCTGACGTTTGACATTTCAACCTCTGCCTCCGTGGGGGGCCAGCGCGCGCGAGAGGTGAAATGCATTGGACGGAGAAGGCGCCTCGCTGTCTGCCGTTTCACATCAACCGATTGGAAAGTGACAGGCGATGTCTCTTTTATGCCCAGCACCCCTCACTTCTCTTCCCGTTGCCATATTATTAATTCCTCTTTCATTCGTTCTACTTACTTTTCTTTTCCTTCCGCTGGCGGTCTCCAGCTGTGTCGAATCTTCCATCGGCGGAGACAGTACGGCAAACATATTGTTTTTAGTGTTAATTACGCTTGTAAATTAAACAAAACAGAAAGCAGTCGTCTTTTCATGCAAACTGAATTTTATATCAAGTACTTTAATAAATTCAGTTAAATTTCATAACTTATTCATAATATCCCTTTAACGTGACAACTGTGTAACTATAAAACCAAAATATAGTTGAAGTACTCATATATTGAAATACTATTTATTTTGATATTTCAAATACTTGACCATAAAAAAATTTTCACATTATTTTTTGAAAATTATTGATATACAAATGCGTACGTAGAATAATTTCCGTCTTTATTCCATTCTCATGGTTCCGTGCGATAGGTAAAAGTAATAGAAATGTTAGCTTTTTTCACATGTAGTGAATCCTCGGTAAGTCCTTTAATTCTAAATTCTCAATAATTCGAATATTTTATTCTGTCCCCTCAATTCTAAATTCTCGATAAACAAAAATATTTGCATATATTTCTTCCGTGTACCTACATGTGAAGAAGATATGTGATAACTTTCGGTCAGATGAATATGGCGACGAGACGGGAATCGAACCTGGGACTCCTACAAACATAGGATCCTTAACACGTAGGTACGTGTGAGACCGGTTCTCAGGCGCACACATCGTGTGCCGCCTGGTTCACTTGTATGTATATCCAATATGGGGATGTGTCTCAGGTCTTCCGGGATTAGGTCTGGATGGAAATGGTGTACAGTTGTGGAAGGCGAAGGGGTGGTGTAGAGGTTAACACCAGTGCGATCAATGCAGGAGTCCCGTATTCGATTCCTGGCTCGTCGTCTTTTTCATCTGGCCGAAAGCTATGAAAATATGTTGTCAAAATAAATTCCACGACCACACGGAAGTCGAACGCTGTGTCATAGAGTAAAACAGAAAACGCAAAAGCGTCGCCAGATACCGAGCTGATGCCTTAACCACAGTGACACATTCTGAATTATGTACTTCTATTGTATGAAACGGACTGGTAAAACCTAACACTGTTTTCTCGAAAACACGCGAGAGGTGCATCTTATTAGAGAAGCATTAGTTACATCTAGCTATGTTTTACATTTATGCAAAATACGAACAAAATCGAAGAACCGTTGTGTGTATGCATACCTTGTTAGCATGTAATAGGAAGACATTCGTAATTTTGATCTCTGAAGTTTTATGTTTCGAGGTGTAATAAGATGATTCGAGATGATGTTTCGAGGCGATATTGTATAGAAATTAAGCATAAAAGACTCGGCGCATGTGTCCTGCTTTATAGCAGGTTTGAGAGTCCCCTTGACCTCTGGTCATATGTCGGCGAAGAGAATTAGAATGTTAGTAGAAGTGACTACGACGCTGAGGTATAGGAGAAGACGTATATCACTAATTCTCTCCCTCCGTCTTCCCTCCTTTTTCCACTTTCTTACTTCTCAAAGAACCTCCGAGAATTTGTTTGCCCTCGCCCTATTCTGCAGGACTTACCTTTAACTTCCCAAACATATTCATAACTTATGCATTTTCAGTATTAGATTGTGAAAAAATAAAGGATCACTTCTCATATTTCTGGGTGCTGGGGAAGGACTTGAACGTCGCGTAAACAGGAATACTCGTGTTTTCAGCTACATAATGGACATGGATATAAAGGTCGATTCTTCGATTAAATTTGATTAAATAAATTCGATTCTTCGTTCTCGAACTACAATATGCAAACCCCCCAGGGGACTTTCATCTAGTAAGTACGTGTTTGGCGAACACGGGGCCCCGAGCTGAGTCTGGCATTACTTCCACTTACTTGTGCCATGCTCCTTCCTTTCTCTTTCCTGATCTCCCTTGGTCACCTTGTTCTTTTCGATCCCGACGCCATTAGGGCTAGGGTATCTTTCATTTTCCTGCCTCGCCCCAGGGGACTAACATCTAGTAAGTACGTGTTTGGCAAACACGGGGCCCCGAGCTGAGTATGGCATTGTTTCCACTTGCTTGTGCCATGCTCCTTCCTTTCTCTTTTCTGACCTCCCTTGGTCACCTCTTGTTTTTTCGATCCCGACGCTACTAAGTTGCGAGGGCTAGGGTATCGTTCATTTTCTTCTTTCCTCTTCTTCTTCTTCTTTTTTTAAAAAATGTTATTTAGTAAAGTCATGAGATATGGCGGGATTTGAGATTTGAGTTGTATTTCAGGAGGGTTTTTAGTGGGTATGGCTGAGTCATTCGTCGAGTCCCACACGCGGGGAGAGTCATGTTGGCTCTCCCTAGTGCGTAACTGAATTTTCCCTACCTGTACAAGTTTTCAGGGCTCTAATGACCTTTGATGTTGACGAGCCCTAAAGCCCCACAAAAAAAAAAAAAAACAATATGTAATCCCTATTTCCTTTAAGTATTCCTAATACTGATTACTTGTTCAGGAAAAACATATGTGTGGACGTATCTTGCACTGTGGTCGCGGTCTTTAGTACCCAAGTATTGTGAATTCTTTGAGTGGAGTTTCGCGGTGAGTTTGGCACACGTGTGTCAGCAGAAACCAGACAGCAGGTGTATCATGCGATTGAAGGCCACTCGTAGGCGCTCATCATTAGCATGCGACGAGTAAACAAGTTGAAAGAGTGAGTCGTTCCTTCAGAACGGGCTTCGGACGAACGGCGAAGATCGGGAAGTGATTGAATCGTAACACATTACGTACCTTGTTTGCGTTCTCTTGTATAAAGTGTAGCTTTCTTTATTCTGTGATCTGATGTACAAAATATTTGTTGTACCCTCACATAGCTTAAAGGATTTCATTCCGTGATTGGATTGTATTATGCATCTACTAATAGAAAAGCAAAAATATGTCACGCAAGTTCAATAGAACTTTCCGAAAAAAGTTTTATTTACATTTAATGAAGGTTTTCTTCTTACCTACTCATTCTTACCAAGGGTAAGATGAAAAGTTTGATTTGGAAAAATCCATTATTTCTAATTTTTATCTTCCGATTTGTAGGGTGTACCAGGATTGTATGGACTGGTCTAAAAAGTTTGTTCAAAATTATTTCATATCATTGTATGTCCCAAAGTAAGAACTCACCCATTTTCAGGCATGAGGATGCGATATACGATCTTTTACTGTCATTTTATTTCTTTTCGAAAAATTTCTCAGTGTTTTCTACATTGTCTCACAAACGTGATATTCCTCTTTTAAAAGACATCCAAATTCACCCATCTCATTGTGACGAATCCAAACTCCATACACATTTTGTTATCGTGTTTTTTCGTGGGTGGGAAATTCAAAATTTCAAGTCAAAATAACAATTTTTCGAACTTTGATAATCTAAGTTATTAAAAATGTGGCAAGACGTACGTACGAAAATAATATTTTTTAACTCAAGGAAGGAAAAATTGCAATTCCTGTTTAGAAACTTTTAGAAAAAAGTTCAATTACAGAAGAAGAAAAAACATATTTTAGAAAATTATTGATTATAAGACGGCTGTAAAAGTCGCAGATCGCATCTTCCTGCTTGGAAATTTGGGTGACTACTTACGTCGAGTCATAATAGTCGATGAAATAATTTTTGAGCACTTTTATCAGACAAATCAGTACAATTCATATACGTATACTTGACGTGGAATCACCCATGTTTAGCGTTCACGAGGAGAGCGATTCCGAGGGTTTGAAAGTTCGTGCTTTCATGAATAATTGTAGAGCTATCTTTAGTTTACCTTCAGGTCCCGTGGCTGTTTCCATTTGGGCATAATGGCTTTCAGGTATTTGACGTTCACTTTCAAATGATGATGATGATGAAGATGGCTCTAATTTTGTGGTTGTATGAAAATATATTTATTTGTGATATCATAATTATTATTTAGTCTTTCTTTTAATGCTTGAAATTGTAGTTTTTCGAGTTTACACTTAATTTTGCAGTGTATGAAAATTTCCGGTTTGTTCTCCCAGCAAATATCAGAATCCACCTATTTTATATCTTCATTTTAACATGAGTGCTACTTAGAACCCTTGTACCAAGCAAAAACTTACTTGATCGCAGGTAGAAAGAAAGACAGTGGCGGTAGGCACGTGTTGAGAGGGGCGACGGCCTGCTAGCCACTGCCTTCGCGAAGCTTCGTCCACGACGTGATTCATCCACCAGTCAAGGTCACCTCGTTCCCCTACCTCTTCATTGTTTTTTTGTTAGACTAGTCATACTTTTAACTATTTTTGAGTAGGATTTGCTTTTAGTTTTGTCCTGAGTTTCCATGCAAAAAATGTTGTGTGGTGTTCAATGTAAATTCAAGACAAAAGTATTGATGTCGAAAAAAGAGATTTAAAACAAATAAAGTGCATAGACTACGTACCCTATATCATGAGCCAGGTAGACAGGTAGTAACGTAATCGTAGGTATAAATAAATTAGTAAAGTAATCGGAAAAATCAATTTCCGAAATGTGAAGGAACGTGGTGAGTTTTGGCGTAGTAATTGCTTTTGAGTGTTTCTATTTCGCGCCTCGATTTCAATGTTTTGATTCGTAATAATATTCTTTTATGCACACAAATATAACGGGTTACTCTCCTACTAAATTAATCTCTTGTAACCAAGATTCCAATTATGGTATTTCCCACGTTCATTCGTTTGTGCACAATTATCCCGCGTTTTTACAATTACGTCTGAGACAACGGGGTCTCCCCTAATGTAAAGTGTGGAATGAGTGAGAGTTTGGGCATGTGCCATTATAGTGTGAACTTTTATATTGTATTTTGAACCTTTTATTACATATTAAGACAATATATTAAAATATTTAATATTTTATTTATTGTTGTGTAAAACATGAATATATTTAAAATACTTTTTTACACAGAGAAAAGAATTTACGAGCATGTAATTGTATTAACATATTAATTGGGCGAGTACTGTTAATCCTGCTCGTTACCAAGTCTGGGTGTGAACCAGTTCTTCAACGATGGTGTCAACGAAATACACATTGCATTTAGTGCTCGCCCGCTCGTACTAAGTGCAGACTCCGAAGGAACTATTGATACTGGCATGGCTGATATATTCCTAACAACCGTAGACAAATCTGTATATTGCGCACTATTGCCCTTAAACTATTGCTAGATTTCAAAATTAGGTCGCGAGGAATACACTTGTTGTCTTCATGACGATCAAAGTGAGACACTGCTTCTCCTCTGGGCACATCAGACATAAATGAATTACCCATGTATGCAAAAAAGTTTTGAATATCCAATTACATATAACTGTGAGATTATAAAGTATTCTATCAATAAACACGGGTAACTTTCTTATTTTTTTGCAAAATTTCAATAATTTATTTCTTCAACTTTTGAACCTTTTTAAAAAAATAATTTTGTAAAGTGGAAATACCGCTTTTTCATATGGACTACAGGAAAATGTTTAATTATCTATCTTACCTAAACTATACAATACTGCTTTAACTATGTTATAATAACGTATAGAGTGTTTGAGTGACAATATAATCCTTGTCTATTTAAGAAAATAATTTAACAGTAAAATATTATATAGTTAACGCTGAACATTGAATTACGATTGCAACAGATCATGTATTTTTTCATCTATCTTTTTTCTATGTTTTTAACTATGGAATTTTATTTTTTTAATTGCTTTATTATTTTCGTGTTACAATGCGAAGTGCGGAAGAGGGATGATGAAGATGAAATCCGTTTTGGTCAACAGAATACGACATTGTTTCAGTTAACACCTCAAAAACGTAGTTTCGATAACCTGATCGGGTTAGATTTTATCAGACTTCACAACTGGAAAGCGATCCGTCCCGACGAATATCGAAAATTTTTCTGTCGGGTTGCTTTATCTGACCACCCCTACCCTGTAATACCTTTTCTAGTATTGATAAGGGCCTCAATTCGTCGAGAAAGAGAGTCTACAATGTTCTTCAGGAATGCCATGTCCTGCTGAAGCCACTCATTGATATGAACCCGTAGAGTAATTGCGGAGATATTGATTGCTAATGACATTATGTTTCAATTTTAGATCGGGAGCCAAATTATTATAATCGTATAATGTCAGAAATGTTACATATTAAGTTTACAAATAACACATTAAATTTACAAACACACAGAAAACTTGTCAAAAATTTATAGTTGTTTGCAATGATCTTTCTGCTTTGAAGGTTTGTGTTTTCAAATTATTTATTTTTTCTTTATCATTGTTTTATTTGTATGTGTATTTAATTTTGTTCTTATGCTTGTAACTAAGATGAAACAAACAAATTTGTTGATATATCCATTCACTAGCGTTCGCCTGATGACGGCAGCAACATACTGTTGAAATGTTGTAATAATATAAATAAATAGTCTACATTAAAAGGTCGATTAAATTTTCAGTATAATATTGATTGCTACATTGCACCCGCTATCCCAAACAGTCCCAAATATTTTCTGTGGGATTAACATCGGGTTGTTTAGCGGATCATTCGAGGAGTGTTGCATCGTTTGAAAAGAGGCACACAGTTACTAATCGGACAACACTACACGCTACGTTCTTTTAAATATTAAAGCTTAAACTATATTTATGAAAGAAGAAGAAGGAAAGGTTTTGCCCGTATCAGCGAGGTTGCTCTGATTCAAATTATTACCACGCTTATGAGCGTAGGCCTCGATTAGATAATTTAATGTATGTATTCATTTTTGTTTTCACCGCCTATCTAATATGTAATTTAAAATTTTGTCGAAATTTATTCAATATGAATAATTTTTTATTACAGACGTAATATTTCTGCTCCAGATGTTTATAATTATGTTTATGTTTATCTAGTCAATTAATACGGTAATTTACATTCTGGACTGGATATAGTAAGAGGAAGTTCGATTCGAAAACGAAATTTGTCATTCGACATGCCACTTTTACCGTAATAATTTACCTGGGCACCGGACAGGGATCGTGTTGAAAAGAGAGACTTATGCCACGTTGTAACGTGAGCTTTGTTTCTCTTTCTCACTTTTATAAGATATAACGGAGCAAAAATGAACAGCAATTATCGACATCTGCTTAGGAAAAACAGATATAGATTTACCTGAAACCAACCGAAGAATTTAATAGGGCGAGGAATATGTGACGTGTTCTGGCCTTGAACGTCAAGGCTCGGTGTAAAGGTATCGGGAGAAAGTTGCAGGATAGGGAGTCTATGACGTGTTAATCCCTAAACATTTAGGCGACATTTCCATATCCTTTGCCAGTCGAGCATTAGATTTCTTTGAGTTCAGTCAGTTTGCTATTGCTTAGTACTTCTACTAAATTTCTTTCTAAGCTCTCCAAAAAGTTGAAGTCAGATGAAGGGCTACGCTTACAGGTTTTATAATCATTTGAATCAGAGCAGCCTTGTTGATTCGGCCAAAACAGATGAATTAGTCTATTTTTTTCCTCAAAAATAGAGTTCAAGTTTTAATTTAAAGAAAAACTGTCGATCTATTCGAGAACATTAGGCAAGTAAAAAGAAAACTTTGATCGAGAGTACCATGGAGTCGGGGAGTTACTTAATCTTGCCACCCCATTATAATTCCATTCTATACGTCAAAATCTACAATTTGGCATAAGTTTGATCTGTGTATTTAATGAATTAAGAAAACATTTGAAATCATAACCGGAAATGACGTTATATCTCGAAGATGCAGGCAAAACTAGCCTCAACTAATGGTGGCTCCCTTTAGACTGTGGTAGTGTTACTCACACACAATTTCACTCATGTATTCCATCCTTAGTTTCTGTATATAACCGGCTCGAACTATTGTAGACACGTTGGACAGAACGCATTGATTCATCTACAAATTGGGTATCTTTATTCACCGCGTGGTTATGGGCACATCCAGAAAGCTCCTTTCTGAGATTGCGAAACAGATGTACGTCTACCCATGTCCATGCACGGATTCCTTACATCTGAGTGGCACATACACACCACTTTACTGTCATGACTTAAGTCAGCGGTGGAAGGTTACGTGTGCGATTAGTATCATTTCTACATCATCGACAGCTCTGCGAAGTGACCAGTGTTCTCTTGTAATGGGGTGGGTATTATTTTGTCCGTTGTGCTTATGTTCATTGAATCAGATGTTTTTGGGTTGTTCGCTTTTGTTGAATCTGTATATTACGTTTAGAGTAAATAACTATTTATTATTTATGTTGATATGTTGTTTTACACAGTAAGATAGAAGTTTCTCTGAAATTATGTGTGAATTTTTTTGTCTTCTAATAAAACGACAGGGGAGAAATGCTAGCGGCGCTATATTTCGATATGCATTTTTTTTAAATTTATGAGTATTTTTTGATCTTTGGTTGTATATTGATGAATTTCTTTCTGCTGTTGATTTATTCTTTTATGTCAAAACAGTTATTTTAAAGCAAGTTGTTTATTCGAAAAGTTTTTGACAGTAATTCTCATACAGAAAGTTTTTCCATTATAACGAAAGCTGAAAATACTTTTATATTTTATATGTAGTTTATGATTGGTCCTTTCCATGTATAAGAATGAAACACCTCTAACGTTAGAAAATCGAAAAGTACTGTGTTGCTTTTTGGATTAATTACAGTGTGAATTTCATTATTTTCAAGTATAAAAAGCTGCGAAAATATTTAGTAAACATTACTTCCGTTCGACTATGACATTGTTGACTTTTTCTGGTCCTTTATTATTTTTGGAATAGTATTGTTTTTATCTTAATTTCACTAACATACGATTTTGGTTTCTAAATTTAATAAGTTACAAATGACTCGTTCATTTATTGGCCTGTGGATACCTGTGGTAAAGAATCGGTGGAATTTGGAATTTAAGTTAATCTGAACCATTACTCACAAATAATGTTTTGAGTGTACATTAAACTATTCTTATCCTATGTACATAACAGCGTACTATTCGTTTCTCGGTGTAACCGCATATTGCAAGGGAAGAAGGAGAACGAACGAGTGAGTGTTTTGTTCTCTTGAGGAGGCAGGGAGATGGTAAGAGAACGTCCTTCTTTTTGGAATTCCTCTGCGCACTTTGCTTCTTTGGTCGTGAACCAAGGCCTTCGACGAGCAGAATGCGATCGTTGTGTTGATTGCTCTCGAATCGTAAAGGCTCACGATGAACTCGATTGAAGTTAAGATTACGAGAAGTGCAAAATTACTTACCTCTTCTCTTTATACAGTTTTGTTGATTTTCTGGTGAATGTCGAAAGAACTTGATATTGAGAGTGATTTGTTTCGCTTGCAAATACATGTCTTACATAAATTTCTTGCTAAAGCTGTAACTCCACTTACATCTCGTATAATAATTTCAAGAAAAATTGATTGTAATTTTCATGAAAATTTAGTGGTATTTACTACTTCTTTTTTTTGTTTTGGTATTTCGATACCGATAGATATATCCGTCATGTATAACTTGAGATACTCTATTTCACTGTATTATGAACAAAGTACTCTAATGCAAGAAATACAAGTGGAATTTTTATCAGAAACATAAAAATTGGGATGAAAACAGGTAAAAATAGTCAATGTTTTATGTATATGCTCAAACGAAATGCTGGCGAATCTGTACTCTACAATAACAAAAACATTTTTGGCACAGACATTGCCTAGTTGATCAAATGACTTGCAGCTTGCCGTCTCCTTCGCTGTTGTGTAAATGAGGGTAAATTATTTAAACAATTTACAAGAGACTTGTGTTTAGAATTCGTAATTGATGACGGATTCTACGTGTAAAAGTAATCACCCAAATTTGCAGCTCTTAAGACTCGATTCGGAAATTTCACATCTATTTTCATTATTTATCACGCTTTAGCTAAATATTTCTATTTCTTTATTCTACTGGGAAACGAGAAATTGAATTGTGCAATATTTCCAAATCATTAACTCGTTGAATCGAAAAATAAATTAGATACCCTTAAAAAGTAGGAGAAAAAAATTCGCACCTAATATCTTAAAACATACTTCTCACTTCGATCATTTTTCGGATCAATCCTTTTTATACTTTTTACAACAATTTAAGTGATTTGGGGTTTCAACGAGTTTTGGATATGCAATCCGGTAACTAAAAATGAGAGATGTCACCCTGTTACTTTTTCATTAGGATATTTTATTATTTCCAACCATATGAAGTGTGCAACCGAACATTTATGAACAGATTCAGATTCTATTCAGAAACAAAGTGTAAGAAAATGGTATTTACCCATTTATTATTTACGAAACATCAGATATAAACATCAGATCTCTTGTTTTAATAAAATGGAGGGTGGATTATTTTTAATATAAAGAATGTATTTCTTTAATGGTGATTTGATATACCGTTTTTCGTTACTATAGTCGTGCAGAAATAATTCAACAACCTTCAAAACCTCTACTTGACAGACATTGAGGTTTTTGATGAAATATCAGTATCTCACTGGATATGTTAAGTTAATATAACTGAAAAATAAAAGCTCATGAAAAATATTAAATGTTTGTAAAATGTGGTTAATGGAAATCAGATTCTCTTAGTTCCTTCTCGGCTTCTTATTTTGAATGAAAAAAGGCGTAAGGATGTTGTAGAAAGAAGCCACCATATAAAATCAATGCTTGTTGTATTTCCACAATATCATTTTTGATGATATTTGATGAAGCATATTATGTTGCCAGAATTTTCTGCAGTTGTCGGGATTGGAATCAGTAGTTATAGAAAATCTGGAATACCTACCTAAATAGATCATTGGCTTCTGGTTTTGGAGTATTTAACAATAATAAAAATATTACAACATTCAGTAAAGTAGTATTGCGAGGATTGCAACTTTATAAGAAAGTGAAGAAAACGATATGTGAAACTAGAAGTTGGGGGAAAAGTTTAGGATTGGGTTACGATGCGAGTAGAGGACGGAGAGCAAGTACTTCATTTCATCTGATTTTATCTGTACTATACAACAAGAACTATATTTCATCTATTCGGAACACAAAAATTATATTTCATATTTTTGGAAGTGTCTGAAAAGAAACTTGAAACGTTGAAGGGGCCCATAAGCCGCACAATAATTGCCCAAGAAACTTTCAGTTTTGGTAGCAAGCATTTTTTGGGGGTACTAAAATAGAGTAGACAGATAAGTGATAGTGGTATGAGTGATGGAAAGTAATGGAAACACAATTGACAGAAGGAATTAGGAGAAAGGAATATATGCTGAGTGAATGACAATAAGACTGAATACTATGGGGGATTGGAAGAAACACTAGATCGGGCAATGAATGATCCAATGACTGCTTGTGGCGTGGTTCCCTTCGTGAACAATTGAGAATGGTACGCGGGTTTTGTAAGGTTCACTTTGAACAACCGGGATTTAGAAGAATAAATATTTTGTTTGGTAGGTTGAGTTTCTCCTTCTGAAATTTTACTCCTTGCTGCGAGTCACTGTTGGAAGTGTCGTTGAATCGTGGCCAGTTCTAAAAAAGATTTCATTGGTAAGTTGAAATTAATAACCGAAGTTTCCATGTCATGAATAAAGTAGAAGATATGTCGTACAGCGATATCTATTTTTTTTTTTACAGGAACCAGTTTAACTTGTGTGGAGTGTAGATGTAGGACAATTGTGATTCTGCGGAGCTTAGATTCCTAAATGAAATAGATATATTGAGAACGATTTGCATAGTTACTGAGATAGGTACTTAGGGATTTTTAGATAGAAACAATAGATGCGACTACTTAGGAATTTTTCTCATATTATTAATTATATTAAATTGTCGAATGAATTCACGCGTTCCAATAGCGAATATTCCTTTCATCTCTTATAACGGCGAGGTAACTGTCAGACGGGGTAGTATTCTGCGTCGTCTTTTCGCGTTCCTTGAGCTTCCAAAAAATACATTACCCAAAGAGAATTTACACACATTATTATTTGTTTGATCGTTGAATTCGTTGGAGTCTAGTTCATACTTTGTTTTTCTTCTTCTTTTTTTTTACCGAAATTATTGTCTTCGGAATACTGAAATCAAGAACAGAGCGTTCACTGTGGACACATACACTCAAATTATTTATTTGCGAGTAGATTTGAAATTTTACTCATTAAAAGTATAAAAATAATGGGTTGCAAAATTCAAATATATTTGAATTCAAATATTGCAGAATACTAGAAAGTGTTCTGTTATGACTTAATATGAAGGAAATATTGTAGTCTCAAGTTGAAAAAAGGAAAAATAATCGTTGACAAAGATCGCGTTACCTTGAAGTGCGAAGAGAAAGACCTGCAAGCGATACGTGAGTGTAGAAATACAAATTCCATACAATTTTTTTCTGAGGCAGAAACTTCTACGACGTTTCTTCTACAGGCATTGACAACGAACTCTGGTAAGCCGGGAAGGTCTCTTCATAGTTGGATCACAATGCATTCAAAATATTTAATGATTGCCATACACTGTTTAAAATATATATGGTTTGGGTATTTTAGTTTAGCTAAGGGATTAATAAACTTACGTCAAAATTATTAATGTTAATAAGTAAATTTTTTTGAATTACTGGGTAGACAAGCTAGGTGACCAATCTGATATGTTTGTTTTCGTTACGTGTAACATCCCGTGTGTGTGACTCGTTATCTTTGTTTCCCTTGCTTTCACTATTCATTTCATGTTCATTGTATTGTTTTGTCACTTTCCTTGGACACTTTTGGGGCCTGTTCAGGGATAGTTTTTTTTATCTTTTGTCACTTTCAAGCGATGTGTACGAGACTACGACTAGCTAGGGTCCGTCTGATAGTCTATCTGACTATGCGCTTGGTGTGCTCGTTCTGTTGTTGGTTGGGAGTTCGCCGAACCCGGAATCTTCGCCGCTGCGCGATGCGCGCATGCGCGCTGCAACGAGCGACGATGGGAAGGTAGGGAGTGCAGCTTCCCGAGACGATTCCTTGACTCCTCGGACCCTTCCTCCGCCTTGCCTCGTTCTTCGCCGGCCACTGGCCGTAAAATCACCTATGTCCTCTACTCTTGCTATATCTAACATATATCACTCTCGTCCATGAAGAACTGCCTGTCATTAGGGCTACGTCATGGTAGTAGACAACGCTGCTTATGAGTAGATTAAAAAATAATACTCTTTAGACCAGACATCTTTTACTCAATTATAGGCTGGTTGTCTATCTGTGTATCAGTAGGCAAACTGCGAGAGGTAAATGGTAATAAGGCTACTCAATATTACGTGTTTAAGGTAAATAAGTGAAATACATTTTTATAATAAATTCAATAATGCGTTGATACAAAACTTTGTTATTGTAAACTTTAAAATTTTGTTTCCCCCTCTAATAATTTTTTTAACCCTACAACAATTTGAAATTCTTTGGACTAAGTCAATGTTCATCAATTAGTTTCTGTTATGAAACAGGAGAGCGACAGCTGGAAGACCGTTTTTGACGTATTACTATCCAAATTCGAAAAAAAAAAAATTAAAACAAATTCTAAAAGAAGTATAGTACTATTTCAAATGTAAGATTAATATTATGTCCATATCAAGGAAATAATCACCGTAATGATACTCCTGTGGAGGAGTTGATGATGCAGCAACTTCTCGAGTCGGGGAAATAGGCATTCGTAATAACATTAGTTTTATTGACAAGGGTCACACCACATGAATATTCCATTCGTGATTATAAACAAAGAACCTTAGATACTCATACGTGAATTAGTTCTCCGTAAATATTTTCTCAACATTTACTTCATGAACGTTTTCGAGTAGAGATTTTCTGGTATTGAAACGCAATCTATCAAAGTCTGAAAAAAAAATTTTTTTGCTGTCGAACACTGACGCGAATAGTTAACTCTGAACTGTCTGCATCCGTTGTGTCTTTGAATTACTTTCCCAATAATAGGAGATGGAAATATAAAAATCAAAGCAAAGAGAGGAAATTGCACATTTCGTTCGATTGATTCAAAGGTGCTCCAGTAATATCGCTTTTTGATGATTTACTTTCCACACTTGATTATATGAAAGCAATTCTTATTTAATTACATGAAATACCCTTTACTAGAGGAGTATATTAAAAGTTACTGAAATCGAAGAGCTACGCTTAATGGTACATTAAGAGCAATGAACTTATTGAAGTTAACTTTGAAGAGCGACACTCAATTGTACAATGTGAGGAATGCGTATGTTAAGAGTTCATTTTGAAAATTGAACTTCTCTTGTACCATTATTATTTAGTTGAATTTTTTTTCTCGGCAAGTGCTGCTTGATAAAATAGCAGGAGTGGAGTGGCCAAGTGTCCTTTACTTTTCTTTTTTTTTTAAAGATAATAACTTCCTAAGTATGGGGGATGTAGCAATAATGGCTTTTTGAAGAGAGATGTAAATGTACTTGAGGTAATAACCTCAGAAGGGTTTTTTCGTAGCTTCAATAAGGAGTTTTTAAAATTACTCCTTTTGCAGAAATTACTACCGGAACTATAACAATTTTAAGATTACAAGGTCCTTAAGAATATATCTCCTTTAGTTAAGGGTGTTAATTACCTGATCTTGATTTCCTAAAAGAGACCCTTCAAACTGCAAGCAAATCGCCCTTTACTAGCCATATATTACTCGTGACCTACTTCTGGTTGATGTAGGTCATAGTAATGTCTTCCACGCAGCTGTTTCTCCTTCTGGTTTCTGACCATTTCCATCTGGCGTTCAGGTGCACTGCCAACCACGTCCGAGACTGCCAACCTCAGAGGGGTGTAAGATTTATCGCATTGTACTATTGATCGATGTAAAGGTGACATGTTTGTTACGATCGAAGAATTCTCGTGAGGAATGAATTTGTTGACTTGATAAATCTAATAAGCCTCTTCCTCCCATTTTTCGAGGTAAGCACACTCTTCCAATAGAGGATTTGGGATGGTGTACTGTATTGTGTGTTATTAATACCCTGGTCTTTCTTTGAATATCCTCTATATCTATGCTTGACTACGATATGGTTCCAAAGGATTATTGCCTAGGGGTTAATAGCTTTATCATGTTCTTGGATCTTAACTCAGATTGTACTATCCTCTTAATATTCTTGAGATACTAATCCAGTATATGTTTGAAAGTTCTTTATCATCTTTCCTTGGAAAATCTCTAGGTATTGATAGGTTTCATATTCATTCAACGATTAATATGAAAAGTACTTTTCTATTTTGTTTCAACATCAAACTTTCTCTTTCTTATGTCACAAGAGAAGTCAGTTGTAATTTTAAGCAGTTGATTAAGCTATGTTTCATTGGAAGCATACAATTTTATGTCATCCATGTAGGAAAGATGAGGTAGAGTACGACTTGAGTGACCAAATTTATTTGAAATTCATAATGCATTTCACTGAGCTGTCTCGATAGAGGATTCATGACGAGGAAAATAGCAGTGGGATTAGCGAGTCTCCTTGGAAAATGAGTCTTTTTATTGATATATCTCTAGAACGCATAGTCTATTTCGTTCTTGCAAAGTTATTCGCCATTTCGACGTACAGGACATTCCAAACCACGATGTGATGAGTGATCCGATCTGATAAATTTAAAGAATTTCAAATAACCAGAAGTGTGGGTAGCTGTCAAATGCCTTCTGATAGTCAATGTAAGCCACGTGGATGTTTCTTTGACCCTTACAAGATTTGTAGTGACATTGTCTAGTATAAGCTGTTCTATGTAGCCCATGTGATTTCTGCTGCATTCCTTTTTCTCTTCAGTAAGAATTTTGTTTTGTTCCGAATACATGTATTTTCTTCTGACAACACATTTTGGTAGCACATTATACAAAGTTGGGTAGTACATTATACAAAGCAAGTAATAGGTCCATAATTCTCGACATTTTTAGATCTTTACCTTGACTTTTGAGGAAAGTCTGTCCTAAAGTTAAGAACATTGGTATTTCTCTGAATGTTTAATCATTTGAGTAAGACAAGCTGCAAGATATTGATTTAAAGTCTTAAATCCAGAAATTGTAAAGGATATCTTTTCCAGTCATTTACCAGTTCTGTAAACATGTAGCGTTTCTTTTATTTATTTCTTTTAAAGAAATGGGTGATTCTATTTCTTTTAAAGAAATGTGAAAGTTGCCATTTCACATTCCTTCGTCTGTAATAGTCTCAGAGATCAATGTATCTGGTGTTTTACATTTTTAATTGCAACAATCAACTCATACTAACAGTTTTCTACTAACATGTTGTTTCTTGTAGTTAACAATGAGTAATAGAAAAAAAAGAGTTGGAAAATGATTTTAAAAATTCATGTATGTTACTCGTCCCTTGACACCTTAAAACGTGTGACCGGTTTTGGCAGCGGTGTGGCCGATTTTGACTGCTGCGAGAGGACGGTGATATAGACGCCGATCAGCGGACACATGAGCCGATGGAAGTCTGTAATCCAATAATTGTAAATACATGTGTGTTATGATTTTTGTTTTGATTAAAGTTTTTCTTAAACAGAGTGTTTTTCTCAAGTTAGTTTTGGAATGGTGGTAGCGGAAAAGTTACCATATTGAAAACGTTACAGTTGCTTAATCATACTGAAGACAGTGAACAGTGAAAGTGTTTCTATTTATCACACTCCCTCACCCACGCTTCCTAACCAACTGATAATTGTTTTCTCCTTTTAGTGGTATTTTCATGTATGTTTCTTTCCAATTAGATTGTCGATTTATTTGCTATATACTATGAAAATCACAATCCCTGAACCCAAATTCTAGACATAATGAATAGAGGCGAGGGTATATGAATCCCGGTCTGAGAATGTAATTGTATGACTGATTTGCACATAGTTCACTTCATGTACGGTCGAGGACGGATGGTGCAATGGAAATATTATGAATTTTTATTATTAGATACAATACGATATACAAAACAAATTTTGTTAGACGTGATCATTTCAAATTATGAAGCTACAGAAAATAAAATCTCCGGAGATGATCGCACCATCTCTTTCATGTCTTCAAACTAACGAACCCAATTTTTAAAAAAAACTAACGAACGTACCGATATAAATCTGAATGATTTAGGAAATTTTCCAGTGTGATTTATTGTGAAAATCTCGTATTGAAATTTTAGTTAGAAAAAATGTATAACGATTCGTGTAATGTACTAAAAATTTCTGATTTTTCATTGTCACAAACGAGACTTTATTAAAGAAGAAATGTGGGGTTTTCAGACCAAAATATAGGCTATCTCGTCGATGCGTTCTTTATTTTTTCTTGTCTGAATTACTTTCTTGAAATATAAATGAACAATTGAATAATATCCATCACCTGGATTTTTTTCTTTATGTTTTGCCTCCACTTCTATGTATTTATATTACTGCTTTCATATTTACTCTACCTGTCATACTAATACATTCTCCGATTTTATTATGTACCCCGTGAACAACAGAGTGTAAAACGCTGTTTACCAAAAGCTATATAATTTTATTTAGGTATAAATATATATTTTAATCTTGTAAACTTAATATAATTATTGTTGTTCAATAAAAATGTAATTCAATATATATTATACAGAAATAAAATTAAATAGATGGCATAATACAATCTAAAAAACTAATATACTTATCCTTAAATTTACATTGTTTACAAATATAATTTTATATTATTCACCCATTCGAGGGCTTCGTCAGTCAGGTTATGCAAATCTACTATGTCTCTGTTCTTAAAACCACACTGTAAACACGTTAATATGTGGTCCATGTTCTGGATTTTTTCAGCCACACATAGAGTTCGTGATTAATCCCCATTTAGCCAGCCCGACTGCTTCTTCCTACTCCAACTCGGATTCGATTAAGTGTAGTTCAGTTTTCTCAGGAGGTCGAAACCAGGTATCTCTTGCGGTGGATTTTCCACTCAGCCATAGTTCCTGGTCTTCGTTTGCTGCCATTCTTTCTTCCACGTGTTTGGATCCAGGGACGAAATGTTTTAACTAAAACGAGTCCCGGGATTTAAGAAACTTTCGTTGTGGAATAAATTGGTGAAAGGGTAACCGAGATGGTGTGACTCACTTTCTGTTCCGCTTTTAGCCGTCTGTCGGGAGGATCTATGTGGGCTAATACAGGAAGCCAAGGAGTTGGGGTGGTTCTTAATGTTCCCGACATTATTCTCATTGTTTCCTTGAGTTGCACATGCAAATTCTTGACACGGGTACTGCGCATCCACTCGGGGGCGCAGTGTTTTCGAGAGCTGTATACAAGGGTAAGGGATGATCGTAGTGTTTTAGCTTTGCTGCCCGAAGTCGTTCCAGCAAGCTTCATTAATAAATTATTCATCGTTTTTAGCTTTTGACATGCGTCTTCAATATGAGATTTATATGACAATGTGCAGTCGAATTTTACCCCCAAATATTTTGGAGTTTTCAAATGTTTTATGCGTTGCCCCTTTAGGTTGAGTTTTAGTTCTATGCGCTTCCTTGTTATTTAAATGCATTACTGCGTACACTGTTTTTGTTGGATTAACAGTTTGATGCCGCTCTTCTTAGTAGCGTAGGAGAGATTTTAAATCATTATTTACAGTTTTTTCCAATTCTTGAAAAGACTGTGCCTGTACCGCGATTGCCAGATGTGCGTAAGCAAAGCTATGAGCTTCAAGTTTAGAGTATTTGAAATTTACTTATTATACAAAGCCGGGGCCAGTGCTGAGCCCTGGGGGAGACCGTTATTCAGGATCCCTCCCCCAGGTGTACTTTATATTTGCGCTCTTTTAACATATTTTTCACCAATTATGTTACTTTTCTACATTTCGTCACCCTCACCTCTTTTAATAGCATTCCATTGATCCACACCGTATCATACGCTGAAGTGAGGTTTAAAATGTCAACACTGGTTTTCTTTTTTTTTCTTTTCTTGAAAACATTGCTTTATGTAAGTAGTTAGGGCCAGAACTTGCTCACAGCAGCTTCTTCCTTTCCGAAAACCTGCTTGCGTCACTGGGAGTATCTCTTCCAGTAGTGGTCCCAGTCTTCCTAAAAGAACCCTCTCAAAACATCTTGTAGGTTACACTAAGTAGAGATATGGGTCTATAGTCTCTTGGTTTGTCACCGCTTTTGCCTTATTTCTGGATGGCTATTATTATCGACTCCTTCCATTTATGTGGGAGCTTTCACGTGTCCATTATTGCCGTGAATAATGTCGTCAGGCATTTCACACCATTTTGACCAATATTCTTTAGGAATTCAGGTAGAAGTTCGTCTGACCCGGAGCATTAGCAATCTTAGTTTGTTTCAGTGCATCAGTCACGTCGTCAGTTTCTTTTCTCACCAGAGTTGATTCTTCCGCACAGTCTTCTAGGATCTTATTCATACTTGTTCCTAATTTTTTCTTTGTCACGGAGATTTTAGATATTTAAAAAATACTCTTGCTGATTCGGTCTTTGGGTAGTGCAGGTTGGGTTCTTCTCACGAAGTCTCTCCTAATTTTCTCAGGAGTCCTCAGCTTTTCCGACTGGAGTGAGTGAAGTTCAGGTTTTCCACGGTTTCATGTCATCGGTTTCTTCGGTCTTCATCAAGTAGATTTGAGTTTTTTTCTTCTGTGTGGGTATCTCTATATTCGTTAAACTTCTGTGGCAAGTCTGAAAATTCTTTTGCCCAACGACGTGTATATTATTTGTGAACACCGCGTGGTATATCTTTCTGGGCTGCTTTAATAATTAGCCTCGTGAATCGATCATAGTTTTGGGGTATTGCTGGGATTCTTCACAAATTTTTCTCAACATGCTGAGAGAAGAGGCCAATTAGCTTGTCTTGAATTACATCATGTGAGTGCAGGGCTATAGATAATGGGAACTCTTAATCCGATTTGAATGGTCACCATGCAGTGTTGACTCTGGTTGTCTGTGTAGGACTTCCCTTTAGACCGAAAGTGGAACATCATTCACTCCCCGCGATACGAAGGATAAGTTGGGTATAGTTGACGTACCCCACGTTCTCGATTGGAAGATTGGTTGCTCGCTAGGATCATATATTAGCTGGTTATTAATATCTGACCAGTCTTGAACGGGTAGTATTTCTTTTACGATTATGTCATTCTTAACAAGAAAGCAATACTATATTTATCATACCCTTTGAAGTCAACTGTGGTGTATCCAGGTATATGAAGTTTCTGCTCGTCCAAATTCGATAGGTGATATTCCTGGAGAGCCAGAACCCGCACCGTTTCTGTCGTCGCAGTGTTGGCGATAATCTTACCTTTGGCTCTGCTAAAACCCGTCACATTAATTTGGCAAAGTCGAAGATGATGCCGTCGTCGTGGATCAATGCATGAACCACTTCGTTTCTTTCTTGCTCCTTCCCTTCTTAAAACTGTCTGGAAAGGCAGGCGTTAAGCGTTCGACTCTATCGGCTGTATTTGGTTCTCCAACTGTCCTGATTGAAGCGTAGTAGTTCATTCATTCGAACCCTCTCTTTTACGGTCATATTACAGTTGGTACTGGGGCACCACGTGGATGAGCAGCCTTACCCCTAGTTATAATTCAATTAGATCAGATTACAGAAGACGTTATTTTCATTCTACTACTATATTTAGTGGTATAACGATGTCATGGAATACTACTGCGATGTCTTGCAATTCAACCGTAACGTCTTGAAACGAATTATAACGATAGAAAATGCTTTTCCAGAGCCCTAGCAAATAGGGTATTTTGCCAATTGATTCAAAGCAACCGCATTTTGAAGCACAGGAAAATATTTTTCCCACAGGGTTGATATTTTACATGTAGGTACTTTTCGTAATGCAGTGAAGAAAACGTTACAGAATGCGCTTATTTTTCGTAATGGTTTTTATATGATATAAAACTAATAAAACCTCTGACGCTTATCTGAAAATATTTTTCTGAAATAAAACTAACCAAAAAGCACAAAATAAAATTAGAAATAATAAACATTTTTAAAAACAAGCTTGTATATAATCTATGTAAAATAAGTTTAGGTATTTACTGAGGTAATGCAATACCGAACGATAGTACTTCTATACATAGTTCACATTAGTAGATTTTAATAAAAATGAACGTACTTACTATCTTTATCTCTGAAAATGATTTCATATTTCTTATGAATTATTTGTTTTCGAAAAGCTTATCGCGCGAATTGTTAAGAAAATATATACTGAGGCAAATACTTAATTACCAACCTATCACAGTCCTATGAAAAAAAATCTACTTTTATGAACTTTTCACGGGAAAAGCTATTTAAATTTGTGGCATTGCGATATTTGAGTAGATTCTTGTGGAGATTCGTGACCCTTGACATCGTATAGATGAGTAAGCAACGAATAGAAAGAAAAGAGATTCAAATCGCAAATCACCGCTTACGAAAGTGTTTAAGAACAACGTTAAGCCACAATTGCCGCTCTTTAACAGCAGGTAGCAGGTAGGTTTTATTTATACTTTGCTTTGGTAGTCTGAAGTAAATTGTATCCAAACGTTCCCTAGCGATTTTGGATTTATATACATTCTCGTGATTTTGACATTCTTTAACTTTGTGTGTGAATTATTAGTTAGGATTGAGCTCATTTTACATGAACCTTATACTAATTTCTAGGTTAACCAAATATATTTCATATAATTATGTATCAAATAATTCGAGAAATTATACATATGTATTCACGAGCAATTACATTTACTGGGTAGTATGGTTGCTGTTTGTATTCATAATATTGCCCAGATTCCCGATAATTTTGATATGCTACTTGTTTGAACTCTGTATTATGTTGATGATTTACTTTTACTTCTGTATCTCTTCAATTGTTTTTAAAGTATTGTAAATAGTTTCTGTGGGCACATTTTCGTAGTTTCTGATGAATGTACTTCACTTTGTTGATTAAAGAAGTGAAGTGTGTTCGTTACATATAATTTGTTTCTTCCCAAATTCCCACCGAGGTTTTGGAGTAAAAATGTGATAAACGTTTAGCTTAGTGTGTTTTCTAATAGGATTTCTTGCATGTCTAAAACTTGAAGGAAATTTCATAATTGTCCTTTGGTTGCACAAAAATGTATGAGAGTAATGCTCATTGCTTTGTTTTGTTTTCATATTTACAGAATGCTTTTTTACCCTATTTCTTTTCGCTTTCTTTTATACTTTGTTTTCTTACCCACTTTTATTTGAATATGAACCTGCGCGTGTGGCGATGTGAGACAGAGCATTCTGGTCACGTGTGTCTGGTGCGGAAGGAAAGTTGGTTGAAAACTTCAGAACCGGTCTCCGGAGATAAATCGCTCGAGTTGTGAAAAAGTGCGACCTCAAAGGGTCACGTAGCAGCCTCTGTTGATGTGTCAGACTCCTCTCGCAGCTGGACCATCACTTCTTGGTTTCTATTATATTAAATGCGTGAAATCCGTTTCTGTGGTTCGTTAACTACCATTATACTTTACCATAGTTATTGCTTCATTTCTCCCGTGTTCGCATTTGTATTTTGTACAATAATACTAATTTTTCTTTTTTTTCTTCTCATTAATATTTATCTTTCTCATTGTGTTAGAGAATTTAGACTTAAGTTCTAAATGGTCTATTGATGATGTAAGAACAGTGGTAATTCGCTGTAATGAATAAATGAATTCTTTCTTTTACGCGCTTATAACTTATGGTTCGGATATGAATGAATGGATGAATGTGATTTTGATGGCGAATCAAGGTGCACATTTTTTTTCCTTTATGAAAAAATTATGAGGTAATATAAAAACTTTGTTATGGAGGATTACTAATGCGCTCACCTACTACTAACCACGACGCTTTTCATAGTAAAGACATTCTATAGGAAGAAGTGTGCGCAGTAGCAATTACCCTGCTTTTATCTGAAATGTGTTAGCTGGTCATATTCATGAACTTAACTTATTATTTCCGAAATTTATGTTACTGTTACTGTATAAATTTAAGTGTGTGTCACTGCTTTGCGTAAATATTCTAGATATTATAAATTACATCTGTGGTATGATGTATGTGGATGTCTCTTATAATCTTTCATGCATGATAAGATAATTATACTTATACTATACATTAATTATATAATTGCTCAATTTATGTCGTTACTTATATGAAAATGCATTTTCCAATAGAATTATGTAGTTTCATCACCTCTCGTATTAAATGGAGAAATGTAGCATATGATGCATATGTACTTGATCATAGTTTAAAACATTGTCAAATATTTTTGATAATCTTTATAGAAAATAGTTCAACCTTTAGCAACCCTAGAGGAACACAGGAGCAAGTATAAGGATTCGTCGTATTATGTTTTAGGGAACTGAGTTTCCACGAGTGTTATGCAGTTAATGTTTTTAATATTCCCTGAAATTCTGACCTTACAAACGTTACTATACTTGGCATAATCAGCTCAATTATCATGCGTATATCTTTGTATCTTCAAAATTGGAGTGGGGATTGGTTTTATGATTGAAATAAAAGTATTTTTTATTATGCTTTATTTAATAAGTGAACTCACATTACCCTTCAACAAGGGTTCAGCTTGTAAAAAAAACATTGACACATACTCTCTTAAACGCGCCCAAACATCCTTGGACCGAGGGTCCCACCGGAATTCGGACGAACCAACATCCGGCATACAGACAGCACTGACACCACCACAGCTACCATTTTTAATTTAAGAATAAAGTTAAAAAATACAGCTCGCCCGAGGGCCATTCCCCGGGCGGCAATTGGTCCCTTGATCCTCGGCCGGACACCCCGCGCCACTCACCTCTCAAGCCCTGGAAGTGTCACAGGGCGCTACGAAGGCCCCAAGATACACCAAAGGAAGAGATCTATGAAAGAGGAAAGGACAAGTGGGAAATCACAATTTCTCCTTGGTTTAGTTGTTCCTAGGTTTCGGAGGCTCCCACTATCAAGGAATGTAAATACTTAAAAATCAGTCTTCTTACTTTACTTCCTCTTCCAGACAACAAAAATTTAAACACTTTTTGTCTCTATTAATTCATTATCACCCACAGTGCATACACCGGGTGTAGTTTGAATCGTGCTTTGGAAACAAAACAAAAAAAAAAAGATTTTTGGTGATGCATGGTTTTAAGTGTGACGCGGAAGCGAGTTTCGCATGCGGCCGAGGTGGAGGTGCGCGCTCCGCGCAATAACTTATCTTGCTTTGCGATGTATGTACATGGCGCCTAGAACTTACCACACGAGAGTGGTAGAGTAATAGACAGGCGTGTGGGCAAGGAGCGCTTGCGAAAGATTGCGGGGTGGACACACTGCCTGCTGTCTAGGACTTCTGCTCCTCAGTCTTGTCTGCGGGGGCCGCAGGTGAAGCCGCTGGCTCATCGGGTACAGGCTTCTCTTCCTTCTTGCTCTCTTCTTTCTTCTCTTCTTCCTTGGGCTCTTCATTCTTAATCGCTTCTGGTTGCTCCTCCTTTTCTTCCAACTTGATCTCCGGCTTCTTTTCCTCGACCTTCGATTCTTCGCGCTTTTCCTTGTTATCCTTTATCTCTTCGATTTTCTCAATTTCCTTCGTGGGCTCTTCTGATTCGGGGGCAGGGGCGGGAGGAGCTGGCACTGCTTCAAGCTCGTCGTCTTGCTTGTTCTTCTTGTTACCCACTTCCTTCTTCTTGGTTTCCTTTTCTTCCTTCTCAGCAGCTTCACGTCGGCGGCGTTCCTTCTTTTCTTCTTCCTTGTTCTCTTCCTTCTTCTCTTCCTTAATTTCTTCCTTCTCTTCCTTAATTTCTTCCTTCTTTTCCTCTTCGATCTTTTCGTCCTTTTCTTCTTTCAGTTCCTCTTTCTTTTCTTCTTTCTCCTCCTCTTTCTTCTCTTCCTTAATTTCTTCCTTCTTCTCTTCCTCAGGGTTCTTAGCCTTTATATTCTCTTCGCTCTTGATTGGTTCCTTTTCCGCCTCCTTCTTGTCTTCATCAGGTTGGTCCTTCTTCTCTTCCTGGGGAATTTCCTTCTTTTCTTCTTCCTTTGCTTCTTCTTTCTTCTCCTCAGATTTTTCAGTGGATTTGATTGCGTCATTCTTCTCCAATTCCTTCTCACCTTCTTCTCCCTTCTTCTCTATCAGTGCTGGAGCAGCCATGACGTCCTTCTTGATCTCGTCAAGGTGGCTTTCTTGAGCTGCTTCCGGTTCTTTCTTTTCATCTGTAGAGGCGAGAGGAGCGATTTCCTCCGTCTTCTTCTCTTCGGAGGCTGCAGGCTGCTCGTCGGGTTTTTTCTCCTCCAGTTTCTTCTCATCAGAAGGAATGGGCTCCTCGATTTTCAGCTTATCGGCGGCGACAGGCGCATCAGATGCCTTCAATGGCTTGGCTTCTTCGGGAGCGGCAGGAGCAGCTGCGGGGGCGGCTGGCTCGGCGGCGGGGGCAGCGGCGGCATCTGCAGCGGCTGGCTCGTCTGCCGAGTTTGGCTGAAACACGACCATTGAAATGCAATGGTTGAACGTTTAGGAAGGACATCAGCTTTCATCTTAAATCTGATAGAGTATTTAAATAGGCATTGTATCTGTAGTAGATGGAAATTGTTAATTTCGTGTGGATTTCTTAGAATTCTCCAGATCCACTGTAGAGATCTATGTTTATTATTTATTACCGGGGTCATAGTTTTCAAAATCAATTCTGGGAACGCATTTAATGTGATTAACTCAAAAATGTTTTCTTTTAATGTATTCTACATTTCTTTTAAAGCAAGTAGGAGATTTTAAACATTTGGCATGATTATTTGTGTGATTTGAGGAACATTCATCAATATATTTTGAGATTCAAAATGACCTATTGTTGGCATAAGTACTATGAGTGTGACACCTTTTGCCAAAGAACGTGGATTGGAATTTCATACCATATGCTTTTTTATGTATTTTTCTCACAAATCGTGATGTCACTGGTTGTGCAAGTACCTTGGTAGCGGCCTTTACGACGGAAGAATAGTCCACGATGATAAGAGGCACGACGGGGCGAGGTCCATCGGCGGCGGCGTCGGCGTCTGCGACAGCCACAGGAGCAGCGAGTGCGGGCGAATCAACCCCCACGGGCGCTGCCCACGTCGAAGCGGCGCAAAGCGCCAACACCACGGCTGCGATCACCTTCATGGTGGTTCCTTCAGACAGATACATGAATATTAATTGCGAATGAAATAGCAAACATGAATTATGTCATGACATTTCATTAGAACAAGAGATCTTCCTATGAGGTTACACACGGAGGAAATTTATGTGAAAATAATATTTGAAATGAATTGAATGAAAGGAAGTAAATAATAATGTGATCGAAAAAAGGACGAGTTTGTTGGAAAAGAACAAAATTGCGTACGGAAGAAAAAATTAATAGAAAACGAATTTCGACGCGAAAGGGATGTGAAAAATCGGAAGAGATCATCTCGTTGACATGGTTTATGAATGTCACAGAAAGGTTTACACCGAACGAGTTTAGAAATATTAAAGACAACATTTATCAAAAAATTAGCGTATCAAAAAAAAAAATTTATTTTCGCGAATGCTTTCATGAAATGTGAGTATAAGGTTTACGTGCCAGAAATCGCAAAGCAGATGTAAATAATAAGATCTAAAATTTCCCATTTCATTAATAAATATCTAAAATGAAGCAGTATTAATTTTAATAGTGAAACGTGACATTCCTCGTTGAATGTATCGCTCTCGTTTTCCTCTGCGGAAGCGAGCAAGGCAACCTCCCAGCATTTACATATCGCGAGACATAGTGAGAAACGGGACAGCTTATACGGTGTGTGGGAAATGTCACGAGATCTTAAGCGTGTGACGTCGCAAGACGAACTGACTACGTAGCAGAAAGAGTAATAATAATATTATGGTCCCTGAGGCAACTTTTCGCAAGTTTGGCTACTCAATCATCAATGAAGAGGCATTTTACCATTGAAATATCCGAAAAATTATCTCGAATAAAGGAATTGTGATCTAGTTAAAAAACTACTGAAATATGACAAGAGTGTAAGAGTGGGTAGAGTTGTTGATCACACTGGGGTTATAGCGTGATGTGAAGCGCTTGAAGCTCGGACGACGCGGTGCTTGGGACCTTGAACCGATCGCCGCCGCGGCTCGTTCTTCCATTGTCTTCCACAATCCACGCCCCGCGTCTTACCCACTTCCCTTTCTCTTTCTCAACTCTCCTCCATTCGTGCTCTAAAAAAGCATATGAAGATTTCTTCACAGTGTGCGGTCTTAAATGAAATTCTTATCGATGTCTCCATATGTCTCGATGAACATACTAGCTTTAGTTTTGTTTCCTTAAAAAAATTTATCGGCAGGTGTCTCATCTACGGAATCAGTGGAAATATTCGGTGAATGTTATTTCCTCAAAAAACATCGTAAGATTTTCTTTCGGTTTAATTCTTTCTATCGATATGTTCTCTGTTTTGTGCAATAATAAATGTATTTCTTCCTTTCGTATCGTTAGTGTGACTCGGATTCTATGGATAAAAATTGGATAATCATATTTTTAATGGTATTATACAAGTTTATTTTCATATGAACATTACAATCAATTCTCAAATATGGGGGAGAGATAACTCTTGAAACGTTTTTCCTGAGCTATTATGTTTATCCCTTGGCCCAATATTCCTCACATTGATAGCGGGATAAAAGTAATGCAAATGTACGGCTTGTGATATTACGTCACTTTCCCAACTAGTAACATTAAGAAAATTAACAAACTTAATTAGTCGGTCTGTGTTATAAAACGATTTTAAGTCTTTCCACCGTAAAACCATAATTTTATGGCAAGGAACGTTGTGTGCTCAAATGCAAAGTAAGCGAAGATTTTCTCACGATGACACACATGAGTCAAGTATTTTAATAAATCTCAGGTCGTTATAAAAAAAAATTGTGGGAATAAGACTCGGTCCGTTGGAAGGCCGCTTTTGTTTTCAGTTTTGGGCGTGTAAGGATATCTCATTCAATAACACAAGGATGCTTCCTTCTTTAGAGAATAGTCGGTGAAGTATGCGTTTTCATAATTTCTTTGACATGTTAAAACTAAGTAGTAAATGTTAATTTACTAGAGCTGAACCTGTGCGTATAATACACATGCACACTTCGTTAATGTCATATATGATGAGTGCTTGTATTTCTTCCGTGCACTTCCACGTAGAGAAGATATGTGATGACTTCGGCCAGATAAATGGTCACGAGCCGGGGATCGACCCGGGATTCCTGCTTTGATCGCTGAGGTATTAACCATTTCTTTACCCGTTCGCCTTCTATAAACTGAACATTATGCGATCAAACAGGATATTCGGGTTCGATTCGACACGCCCAAATTTTATTCTATCTTAAGTTACCAAATATGAAGAGTGAGTCTTTGTTGAAGAGTGTTTAAGTGAATAAAATTAATGTCAGGCGTGAAATAATTTTCACTCTCGGCAACTTGAAATTCTTAGCAAACCTTTGTTTATACACGTAAATGTGAAAACATTCATCAATTGTTACACTAGTGTGAAATGAGATATCAATATTAAAAGAGCCCGACAATTGCCTAATGCCTTCATAAAGAAATATCTGAATGACAAAAAAGTAATACCCTGCAAAAAGAAATTATACCAGGTGCTGATGTTGACGAAAGCTTATTCAAAAAATATATTCATTGCAGCATTCAAACAATGGATCTTGCGATTTTCAGCGCTACCCGGGAAACAATTTATGAATTAGGATTCGCTCCAAAGAGAAATATATGAAAAAATATTTTGTTATTAAGATTTGTAAATAGATTGACTGAGCGGCTACATTTCGATATTTCTCGGGTTTTGTCCTGAGTTATTCTCCATCGTCTTGTAAACTGAATGTACTTCAATTACGAGTTACAATTATTCCCATTTAATCTCATCATCTTAAATATCTATGCTACGGAGTCTCAAAATATTTAATTTTTGATCTTCGAAATTCAATTTTTGTAGCAATCTGATGGAATGTGGGCTCCCAAAATATTTATCCTGGAGCATTTCAAATTTATGAAAGGGAAATCATGTTCTGGCCCAAAAGAAATGTGCCTTAACTAAAATATGATACTCATCTTTATAATCGTGTTGTCTTTTTTTCTCCGATTGACTCGTGCTGTGTACGTGATAATTTCAGTTGTTCAATGGTTATTACGATGTGAAGAAGTTACCTGGACGTTATGTAACTCCGAAACACGATGCGCGATGAAAGTTGTTTCGAGCTCAAGATGGAACTGACCTTCCATCTGCGACGTGTTTGTGAGATTCTGTCATCGAAATCGCCCCCTCACAAAGTCTGTCTCCTTTCCCAGCGAAGCGGGAGACCTTGATGGCAGTACTTCCGCCTTCGTCCAATCACCTGAAGCTGTACTGGACGGTGCCCGAACGATTTGTTTTCTCCGTTTACGATATAGTATAGAGACGGTTCAAACAATTTAAATAGTTAATTCGCTTTTTTTCTTATTTTCAGACCATTATTTTAAGTGGACCATAGTATTGAAAAAAAATATTGTGGAATACAACATCTAGTGAGTCGTTGTACAACTTTAGGTGCTGAAGTATAATCGACCTGAAAAAGTGAAAATTGGTTCCATAATTTCATTATTTTTGTTTCATTTATTGAATGATTACAAAAGACATGATCTGATGCTTGATTTGCGTATTCGTAAATGGCTAATTTAAAGAGTAATCTTGTTTATGTATTCGTATGTTTTGTTGATTCCATAGTTCAGTGATTGGTGTTTTGCACGCACGATGCTTATAATTCCCCGTACTCAGTCCTAGTGACCGTCTGTCGAAGAATTGCGATTGGACGTATTCCGCATGGTATGGAAGTGCGACTTGTGTCTGTGGCTTCGTGGTTTCGAGGTCGTTTCTGTTGAGAAGATTACGCAAGCGATTGTTTACAGCCTTTCAGCAGGTGGTTGGAGCGGGAGAGAAGCGGAGCGAGACGTGTTTGTGGTGAAGCGAAGCGAGTCCCTCCTACATAGCACATGGCGTACGTTTCATTGAACAACGAAATTTCCATTTTGATTGTTTTTATTAGATACGCAAGATTATATCATCGTAAGAAAGTTTTTTGGTTGTCAAAAGATTGTTGTTGTTTTTAGATTGTCAGATTTTATATCTGTATAAAATAAATCTTTGTTTCAAGAATTTCAGGAAAATTTGAACATTTTTATGTTCTAATAATTGTACTTGTAATTTAGATTTGAGCCCATATTTTTTCTGATATTAGCTTAATTTGCATTTTTAAGACATGATGAGAATTTGAGATTCTCGTTTCGGTTGACTTAAAAGTTTACTTTTGTTTACGTGGTTAGTTACCATTATTCCTTGAGGTAATTTGTTTAAATGTATGAAATACTGCACAGACTTACGCAGCATATTGTGGTGCGAGAAATTATCAATTTTTTCACATGAAACAAAATTATCTTCCACAAAAAATTCAGTTTTCGTTCTCCTTGTGATGTGAATTTGAATGGAAAGTGTTTCGAAATTCATATGAGCGTTTTTTTTCAGGCTACTGGAGTAAAACAGAATTCATGTGCTTTTAAATTATGGGGATTTGGAACGCATTCTGTCTCTAAACGGTACAGTTTTACGAAAAGCATTTTAGATCGGGAGTTTCCTTTAGCATGAAGTTTAACATAATTTTCTTTCCATTCAACCAGAGAAAAAAATTATTATTTTACAAATGATGTCCTAACGTTTACTGAGGTTTTATGGGTGAATTTAATTTTATTCACTTTAAAACAGATATAAAGGTAATGCTTTCAAAATACTTAACTCTCATAAGCATCTATTGCAAAAGAGAATTAAATGAACAACTTTCTTCAGTCACGCATAACCTTTAACCACGAACTTGTATACGTGAGTTCCTATGATAAGACGATAGTTGTGAAGTCATGTTGTTCGCCTCGAAATGTGCGCCGAATTTTAAGAGATGTTTGATCTGTTCAACCTCGTTCATTTCGTCACGGCCAAAAATGGAGTAATGAAATAGCTGTTTTACGAGGCATGCAGTGTTGGAAGCGCAACGCGAGCGAAACAAGTTGGAGGTAACGTTATCTCCGAGGAATCAGAGTTGCATCATTCTGTGCCCGTCGGGCGTGTGTGGCGTGCAGATTGCGTCTGTGGACTTCGTGCAGGGGCGGTGTTGCGGCCTTCGTAGCAGGGCGTTGGTGGGCGCCTGAGGAACGGACGAGTGACCATGTTTCTCTCGATTGACCTCTCTGAATTGAAGAGAAGATAAAAATTGGTCAGGTATCGGAAGAAGGACGTAATACTTGATAATAGAAAGCAAATCTACATTTTTGTGTGGATAATTTCAGATTGTAGAAAGCATCCATAGCATGTTATTTTCACATCTAGTGCATTTTTGTGGCACAGACTTCGAGGATTATTACTAACCTTCAGACTGTGGAACAAAATTGGTTGCGGAAAGGGCAATGAAGTTTCAAAAACTTTGAGGAGTGATAACAAAAAATATTGTTTAGTGTATACGGTAAAAATAACTGTAGAGACGCTTCCGTTGAGGTCAACACTAACGAAAAATTATACAAAAAGGAATGAAATCTTGTGATGATTGGTGTAGGCAGAAGTGCATCTCAATTGCGTTTGAGACAGAAATATTTCGAATTAGAAAATATAATTTGAAAATGAATATCTGCAATTATGCAATATAACATGTGGCGTATTGTAAGATATGTTTAAGGAATATTGACCGTGATTGTGTCACATGATTTTTTTTAGAATTCGAGACAAAATATTCTAGGTTTATCCTGACCTGAAGCTAGTATGATGATACCGTGTCAATAGGTGTTTTTGGTTTGGTCATTAGATTTTGATCATTGCACCTAGTTCGTCTCTTTTTGTTCGTCGGTAAATTATTTTTTATTACCATTTTGGGACACGAATGTTTCCTACTATATAAAACTTTACACTTTAGGACCAAGAAGATAGCAAAGATAAATTTGAGATGATGAAATAATATCAATTTACAAAGAAAACTACGAAGCACGGTTAACGGTGAATTTGACGAAATGTTCGAGTTATGACGTGAAGTAAGACATTGCTTACCGTGCTATGACGCAGGGCTTGTGTTTGCGGACAGTTTCTTACGTTTTCAAATCGTACGAAGAGCAATCGATACATGTTTCGTAAGAAATACTTATCGCGAAATCTTTAAAGAGGAACTCTTCACAATGTGTTGCATCAACTGATGCATGTGATACACGAGCGTGGGTTCCTCGTTTTCTTCACCTCGCTGTTGAATGCGTGGCGGACCCTATAATCATTCCCATCGCTCTTGTGACCTGTTGCTAGCGCGCGCGTTACTAATACGGGAGTTTCCACACTCTCATTTGCCCTCTCTCGCTCTTTGTCTGTTCCCTGAAGGGTTATGAGCATCCGGTCGTTTGGGGTTCCGTTGCACAAATCGCCCGGTCGCACAGTTACGTGGCCGCGAGCTGAGCGACCCCATCGCTCTCCCACTCCTCCTCTATAAGTCTCGCTAACGGCGTCGCTAACATTACGAAGACGCTAGATGCGCTTTGGTGCTAATTGTATTATCTGTGTGTGTCGTTTATGCATGAGTCACTCACATCAACACTTCTGAAATTATAAAATGTTATATTTATTGGATGTGACCGAAGGTAAGAATGATGCAATTTCTCCTGTCGGAGCTAGTACGTACCACGTCATCAGTTACCCGAAACATAAAAGGGATTACTATGATTATGATAAAGTGATTTGAGGAAACATTATTTGTTGAGTTTCGTTCTTGTTCATAATAATATTGCTCCAATCCCGTAAAGTAAACAGTGTAGTTCGTATCTAGGGAGAGTGTGATTGAAAGTGCGAGCGACGGTGTCTATCGCAAACGAAGTGAGCTGTGGCATTGTCATTCTCCTTGGCGTTCACTCATTGCAAGGGGCCGGTTCTCGCTTCCCGGATGCTGCAGTAGCGGTGGACGGAGGGGGGGGGGTAAGGGCCATCGACCCTAGTGGACCTCTCGGGACGATGCAGCGGCGACGGTGGTGGCGGCGGGGGTGCTGGACGGGTCTTCGAGTCCCGGTACAGTTACGCGGCCCGGAGGCCAGTGTCTCGCTCGTTCACTTCACGTCGTTTCCGCGTGTTCAACATTGCAGGAAACTTGTATCCCCCTCCTGCCTTTCCGTCTCTCGTGTGTGTGTTTGCTGCCCGGTGGAAGGTAGGAGGGGCTTCCATAATGGCACTCGAGGTCACTTGCCAGCCTCCGCCCCGTCCCGCACCGCCACGCCCTTGTCCGTTATTCCGAGTCGCGTTACTCCAAGTTGCTCCGTGAGGAGCGTGCAAACGAATCCGCGAGCCGAGATTCTTTTCCAGGTGGGAGATTACGATGTATTGCCACAGTTCTCGAGAAGGAACGATGGCTCATGGTCATTAAATACAACTGTCGAAACAGTGTCGGAACGAATTATGACAATTTCAACGACTTTTGTTTTCCGGGATTCTTTTGTAATCTGATAAAAGAATGATTCGCGTTTTACCAACGAGTGTTACTTTATTTTCGTATTTTGCAGTATTCTACGAGAGCTTTTGACTTCATTATATGCAGACATGACTTCTGAAGGTGTTCTCTATACTCTTGCGCTCCGTCTACGAAAAGGAAAGATGGTGTGAATGGTTGTTTGAGAAAGTGGTTATTCAACCGCGAAGGAAAGCGAATGAAACATCTTCCACAAGTGATGGGCGTTTAATAGAGGGTTATTTATTTCCGTATAATTTGTCTTCTAATGATTCTTCTAGCGTATCAAGGTATAATTGAACGACGTGTATTTCGGAAGGATGAACATTATTCCAATCCTAGGGATTCCTCTATACTTCATTACATTTGATAATGATTATAACCTTAAAGTTCGTGTGTGATTCTTTCTTTGTATGTAGAGAGGTATTCCTAATTGGTGGCAACACTGAAGGTTTTGAAGAACGGTTGTTCTTATGTATCATATTATAATACTATTTAAATCGCACGAGTAACTACAGAGTTAGCAAAAAACTGATAACATACATAATTCATATTATAGAAACTAGTAGTTCATCCATACATTCAGCTCAAGACAATTATTTAAAGAATTCACAAACAGCAAAATATTCACGAGTTATTAAAAACACATTTATGTGATTTCAGAACCCTGTTATGTAACTTAAAGATTTTCATTCGGAAAATAATCAATAGGCTTAATATTATTGAACGATTTGCCAGAAAATTTTGGGTCACATGAAAAGACACAATATAATAAATAGCATAAGTTGACAAGAAACAAAAATAAAAGTCGTGTAAAAAGTTAAAATTTCTGATATCTCATTTTTGCCTCGCAGTGATAATGATAGTTTATTAACATGTGTTGATATTACTTTCCTCGTTATATCCTGTTTGAAAACGAGAAAGTACATATCTGTCGTGGACGTTGATATTCCGCGCGTAAATTGTTTTGGGCGTCGCCTCTGAGGAGACGTAGTGCGAGGCAGTAGTTGCGGCTTCAATCTCGAGCGTTGCGGCGAGCGAAAGTCATCCTTATTGATGCCTTAAAAAAACTCTTAGTGCTGCATCTAGTATTGTTCTTATCCCGTGTATTAGAAAAGTGACGCTGATGAATATCTTGGAGAATTAATGTTTCAACGGACATTTTTGTTCATAACTCGGAAGATAAGGACCAAGATTGTGACGAATGTTTTCGCTAAGGCTGACGAGTTGGGCTGGCGGAGATTATTTTGTTGACACATGGGTTAAATCTTGAATAACTTTGTTTGGGGGAATGATTAAGTAGAAATGCCCATTTCTTTTACAGTTGACTCTTTGTCTGAAAGTGCATACATAAAATTACATTTATTTGCACCTAGTCTTAAAATGACTTCTGCTAATTTTAACTACTACATTAGTAATACTTTAATGTGTAGCAGTGAGATGAAGAAGAAAAGAGTGTGATTTCCTCGTCGATCGTTTTCCTGCTTTCCTTTCGATAGGTGGATGTAGGCTGCAGAGGCGGACAACGCGGCGCCCCGCCGTCTGCCGTGGCTCTATCCCCGCCCCGCTCCGCCTAGTCCCTGACACGCACCCTGCGCTGCGAACCGACCGATCCAGCCTTTCTCCGCCGTTTTTGCGAAGAGAAACTTTTGCACTACGACACAGCTTCCTTCCTTTCAGCTGGCAAGGGATACAAGAGCGTCATACGATGTTAAATTAACGTTAAACTGTTGTTGTAAATGGTGAATTAAGTTCTACACAACAATATCTTTTGTGACTGCATCGAAGACTCGAAAAACATTCCGTAACATTTGACATCAACAAATTTCGCGTACTTTTTCTCGCGCGAGGGGCTGAAGAATTTCGAACGAGTTGAACATTTACGTTTGAAATAATCATTAAATAAACTCCTCAACATTTGTCTGTCACATGTAGTTTTGACTCATACCCAGTCTCCAGTTCCGTGATTAACCATAACTATGTTCGTTCTGCGGACCTAGTGTGGTAAACCAGAAGAGCATTAATTCTTTTTCTGTTGTATGCGTCAGATTATCTACTCTCTTTCTATGCTTTTAAAAACTCGTTGTATGGGAAATGAAAGGCAAAATAGCAAAGGTGAATGCTGCTGCAGCAATTTGAGCACTTGCACAGTCTGCTTCTGCTGCAAGCTCCGCACTACACTTTCTCACTCGTTATGAAACATTTTTCCTCACATTTCGAAAGTTCGTAATATTTGCGTCGCAATAACCCGGCTCTGGATGGCAATTGTGTGTTGATAGTCAACTGTGGTTGATATTAGCGAAACTTGTTCCAGTCTTCGTGGATTGTCAATGTTTGTAACCAAAAATGTTTTTCCTATAGTTAGCGAAAGATATAATACTTCTGATGTTTGGTTTTCGGATTTTTCTTGCACAATAGAAATAATCCAGTAAAAAGTGTTGTTTATTTATATTGTATTTTACAATTTTGAAGACAGGAAACATATCTAACCAAGACGTTTTTTTTGTCGTTGAACTTGGTATATACGAAATGAATGTGATTGGGGTGAATGTATTGGTACAGTTTGACGGAAAGTAAACGTGTACTTCAATGCAATTCAGTGATGGAACCGGAAACAATTTTTCGGTCATTTATGAGTTAAAATTAGTATATTTGAAGTTTTAGAATAAGATTTAGTGCTATTTCTTTCCATTTAAATTGAATATTAGCTCTAAATTGGAAACTAATTTTGTTGCTTCATGGAGCAGTGAACTTTCGTGGTTCGTTGCTGTTTGGCGCGTTGGTGTCTCGAGTATTGTCTACTGGACGAGACCACATTATGGTACGACAGAGATGCAAATTGCTATAAACTAAGAGCTCGGAATGTGCTAACTAGGAGCTGTTTGAACACGTAAGAAAGGTTATTTCTAAAGTTTTAAAACCTAATTTGAGCAAGCGTTTATTTACATGTATTTACAACCAAATGAATGAATTTGAATGATTTGAGCGAGCACTTTGAATTCGACACAATGGCACCAGCGCAGCTTTAAGATCAGATTCCAAATACAAACACAAAGCACAATAAAATTCGCATGGCGCCATCACATTGCCTCTGCCCTCGCCAACTCTTACCTTTAACTCTGTCGAATAGAAGCGAAGTCTGATGCGGATGGATCTCGTGGGCCGTGGCTTCTTCCCCTCTCTGTTGCTGCTAGGCGAGTGACGCCGGGCNAGAGACAGCTGCCGTGGTGCCCGTCTGCCCGCCGGCCGGGGTGGTGGCGGCGGTGGCGAGTCGACCGCTGGCGGCCCTCGGTCGCTGTGTGGCCCCTCGGAATTCGCGCGAATTGAGTGCTACTCCATTGTATGTGCTAGATGGACATAAATAAACAATGGACATTCTAAGAAACTAGGAACTATACTTATCGCTCTTTCGTTTTAGGGAATAGTTATAGAGTTACTGAGAAATAATGTGGGACGAAGAAATTTCAGTCCAGATAAATTTAGAACAGATATTTCTTGTTTGTTTGCGTCGTAGTTTGTTCTGGTACTTGGCGTTACAAATAATTTATCTCAAACATACCTTTTAAAACAATAGTAGAGATATTTTCATTGATAAGTAGTATGAATCTAGAATGTTTTGGGTATCAAATTCTTTTCCAAATAATGATTTGTTGAGATATTTGGGTTTTGTATCGTGTAATGATGATTCACACTACTTTTTGCTTTCGTTAACAAAACCGTTTATATTCAGTTTCGTATTGGAAGAGTGAAAGATAATAATAAACGTATCACTATGTGCTCATTAAAATTGGATCATGTATGTTGCTAGTTCTGAGACTAAATTTTTCGCATTTTTGAATCTTGATGTGGTATTTATATTTACTTAATTTACTCAAGAAATTATATCTTTTGATGCCATTACATATTGTGGAAATGTTCTTTACAAAGTACTGGATATTTAAATCATAATACAATCATATCAGGAAGTGGATCACTAAAAGACAAGTTTGGACGGATACTTATTTTCCAATTGTGTTGTACAAGAATATATTTTTATTGATCACTCATCGAATGGTTATCAATGTTTAGTATTTTGGAATTTTATATAAACATAACACATTCTTTACTAGTCAATGGATGTAAAGAATTTATTGTATTCGTAGTTAAATATCGCTTTTGAACTCAATTCAAAATGAAGATAATTATTGAATCATATCTAACTGTAAAGAATGTTAACGGTGTGATGATTGGTAACCGTTTTATTAATATTATTCGCTTCTGTTATTCCACTTTTGCGAGTTATTTTTACTTCCTTAATCAACTATACGATGAAACATTGAATTGTGTTTTAACGCATTTTTCTTGGCATTTTATTTCTTTGTGCGTGATAATTTTTAAGAAAATACTGCATTGGTGTGTGTTTTCCAGTTTCTTATACTACTTCATTCGAATATTTTATCATTTGAGTCATTGTTTTCATTATTTAGTTTTACTCTTTTTTTTTAAACTGCAACATTTGTCGCATAGTATGTTTCTTTACTATTTAAATGAGTCAAATATTCTAGAAATGTTAAACAATACTAAAACATCAATGTCGTAATACTTGCTTTGCCCTGGTTCTTACAATGTTCTGTTTGAAAAATATTTTCTTGTTTAAAGGGTCAGGAAGGGAAAGAACGCGGTCTATGAGAGGAGAAGCGGGACGTCATTCTCTGAATTCTCCGAACAAAAAGGCAACAAGACCAAAATTTAATCTATACTTTTTACAATAGAAGTTATATTTGAGATGTAGAATGGTGCAAACATTGGATTTATAAAAAAAACACAATTATTACAATTTTGTTGGTGGTTTGTTAAGAAAAACTTATTTTTTATTCCATACCTTTACATAAAATGACATATTTATAAAATCGCTAGAAATATGCAGTAACATCTCAAGTATTCTATCATCTCTAAAGTTTGAAATATTTTTATGAATTAGTGAAATAAGTTGTGAAATTGATAAATATATCTCATCTTTAAAATAAATATATACTTTATAAAAATAAATGATTATATTTTTTCTTTGAAATATTTATTTGAAAAATAATTGTACAAAGATCACTAGCCATCTAATTAGATACAATAATTAAATCTGCTTCCAAGCACGCCATAAAGATCTGAAATTCCGAACTCCATTGATTTTTTTCTGCGAATTATGTTGTAGACCAATACTTGGCGCAGATGTACGTAATGTATTGTGATGACAGAGAACGGGTGATTCTGCGCTGGATCACGTGCAAAATCCACCGGTGAATCTGATTCTCTCCCAATTTACATTAAATGCATCCATACACTGTCCTACATTTCAGAGATTCTTCTGATCCATCGATTGCACTACCGGTAAATCGTTTCAGCGTGAAACCGACGAGGATTGAGAAAGGGACCACTGTGAAATTTCCATAAATATTTTTTTTTCCTCTTTAATGAATGCCGACTTAGGTGTGCCGAAAGATTTCGAGACGAAAAGAAGTATTCTTGCCAGTGAATGTGGTCGGGTGCGTCATAAACAAAGAACATTCTTTACCTCGTGTTCGGTTTGGTAATATTTACGTGTTTTTAAACCAATCATTTCATTTCCACTTATTACATTTGTTATGTTATTGATGTCGCTAAAACATAAATTTTTTAAAGATTTTAAGGTGTTTGTGAAAATATACTATTTGTTCAATGAAGTAGAACATACTAATATATTTGACAAATGTCATTACATGTACATGTCCATAAATGATACGAGTGATTTTTAAAATGGAATTAATTCTTCCAACCTTGAAAGTTGGTTCTTCCAACCAAAAATTTAAATTTTGTTCCTTTACTTTATGCTTGTTATGTCGACGATTTTTTTTGCATAATTTCAGTTGATCAAATCAATGTTAAATGTTTATAATCTACGGTTGAAATGTTCGTTGGAGAAAAAAAAAGGAAAATTGAATTTTTTAATATCTTAATATCGCCTGCAAATAATAAATTGCTCCTCACTTGGTGTCATAAAAGAACATATTTCTGGACGAGTATTAAATTATTTTTCGGATAGTCGTCTGGTGCAAAAGATTGGAATGATACACAATTGGTTGACAAAGCAATATTGCTGTCTTATAATTGCTTCCATTATGATAACATTGATATTGTTAAAACAATCTTACGAGCAAATTATTATCCAGAAAGTTTTATAATGAAATATGTAGAGACAAATACACTACCTTACTAATGTGAAACATCTTTCTTAAAATACACAAAATTGTCAATCTCATACGTGGTAAATCTTTTGTAGTATTTCCATACCATAGAATATCCCCAGTATTAAGTAAATTTTTCTACAGGAATACATTGGTTGGTGAGTCAAAAAAGGAACAGTCTCATAATCTTGTAATTAAGGGGAAATATGTAATGAACAGAATGTCATCGCAAAATGTCGTGTACAGACTTCATTGTAAAAATTGTACCTTTTGCTATATTCGACAGGCGAATCGTAAATTACAGACACGGATCAAAGAACATCGACGTAACATATAGAACGTTACCCATCAAATTTACGAAATACACATTGAATGTACAAACTGACACAATTTATCCAAATTTTTTATCTGTTTATTATGATTTTCTGCTTTTTTGTTTATTTAATTATTTTCCTATGAAATTGTTTTATTTATATATGTAGTTGATTTGTTATTGTTTTTGTTACCAAGATACATGTAACACATTTGTTTATACACTTCATTCACCTGACGATGGCAGTAATCAACAGCTGAAACGTCGTGGTAATTAATAAAAACTTGTCGATATAAAAGGTCGAAAGAATAATTTATATAATATGATTGTAGGCGTGAATAATATCAAGTGAACTTTTAATTTTAAAAAAATGTGTATTTTAAATGAAGGTGATACTTTATATTATAACATTATAAAAACATTTATTGTGTAATTTGAATCGTCGGTAAGAATTATCCGCGTGTAGTTGAAAACTTTTAAGTGTATCTGAAAATAATTGATTGAACTGTTTTCTTCTTCTTAAATTTGAAATGAACGGACATTTTGGCATAATAATGTATTGGAACGTTGCTATCGCAAATTGAACTGCAGTCCTCTATATTTTTCTTTTTACGTCAAGCATTCCATTAATATACGCATGAAGCTCATGGTATTTAAATAAAAAGCGGCTCTCCATAGCCTTGCGCTCATTATATCGGATTAGTCTTCATATATCCTATTTTCTCGTTGTTTTATAAAATGAAATTCCTGAGTAATATTTTTCTTAGTGGTCAGAGTGGCATTAAGAAATGTTGGATTTTACAATGCCTTTGAATGTACTGCTTATAAAAGTTTCAAGTAATTTTACTGTCTTATTTTGTTGCTTAATTTTTGTGGGACAAGTTTTACAACATGTTATTTTAAAAATTCTTATTGTATGGAGTTCTGGGATTATTCTATGAAAGCCCGAAAAGAATCAGTTTTAATCAAACTTGTACGAAATCTGAGAGAAAATTTGATGAAAAGGAACCCTCCTTTCTGACATCTGTCAGGATAGTTATGTAAGGTCTTTTTAAGTTCTTCTCTCATTCTAATACGGGTCTTGAATTATAATCAGAAGAATCTCCATTGAACAACTTTAACTAGTTCATTGACTTTAGGTGAGGTTTATGTAAAATTGATTAAACATAGAGGAATTAAATCTCCTGCTCCCCCATCTTAAAAAAGTTGACGTGATGTCATAAAGTTTAAGTTAAATATTACGTAAATGAAAGATGTGGTGTTATCAACTAGTAAAATATTTATTTATTCATTTATTCTTAAAAATGAATACTAGTATCGCTTCACGGATATCCAATTACTTTTTTAATAGAAAATATTACTCAGTGTTCGTAACTTTCAATATTTTCTTTTGCTCGGTGCGCGTAACTTTCAATATTTTCTTTTGCTCAGTGCGCGTAACTTCCCCTATTATTGTCTTAACTATTTGTCCCTATATTCCCTATTTCCCCTATAACTTCCCTGTATTCGTCTATAAGTATTGACGAATATTGAAACAATTTTCCACAATAAAGTATATGCTAGTACCACATTCTTAATTAAAATATAAGATGGACTTCTACTGATATGAAAACGTATAAATGAAATTCGATGTCATATCCTTTTCATCATTAATTTATTGTAAAATTTATCATTGCATACAAACACATTTTGTGGGTTAGATTGTTCTTTTACTCTGCATTCACCTGCCTTGATAATGCCTGTCTGAACGGTACTCCGAAAATACTTTTATATTCATTATTACTTTCTCTCCAAGTGTTACACTGCATACTATAAATAGCGAGGAAATGGATAATTCTAGCTCTCAGTGCATTCTTCAATCATTCTTCTCCCACTTGATGCTTTTTCTACCGGCGCCTGTTATACCGAGGCGTGAGGTATGGGTTTTTTCCGGTGGCATTCCAAACATTTTTTTATCATCACTTTTATGGTCTTATGCCAGGGATACATTTGAAAAACTTACGCATTACTAAGTTGAATAGCATTGAAAAATTGTAGAATTATCAAAATCCATTTCGTAACTTACTGAAGTATCATTTCGGTACAATGCACTTTTCCAAATTTGTTTATATTTTCCGTAATATAATAATGCTATTTGGAGGATTTTTACCCTTAGAATAATAGTATATGGCGAATAAAATTTGCTAAAACGGGAATTTACTTCGTTCTCATGTTAAGGAGGAAACTAAACCCATTTATAAGAACGCGATGTACTACACACTAATACCTAGTTAATTGAATTCGTTAATATTATATTGGATTCGTTTACACCTGTTGAAAATGAGAATATTATCTTTGAGTCATTACTACCCGTTCGGTACATGTATGAGTAATCAGAAACAGAAAAATACCATTAATACAATTAAAAATTGGAGAGTTCCCATCTATTTTCTGGTTATCCCAGAATGATGCGGATTGTCTTTATAACATATTCGTTTTGAAAATATTTTAACCATTGTATCTTGTGTGGTAATGTACCTTACCAACCTAATTTTACTGAGAGTTCTCCATCCTTAACTATCGAAAAATGTTTTTAAAATATCAATGCTGGTGTATGGAAGTGATTGGTGCGTTTTTTTCAGAATCATAAATATTTATAAAAATTATTCTCTCGTCCACCAGATCTACCCCTGCATCACGTTGTGAACGTTGTGAAGGTTGTATACGGGCAATTCTCCAGATAGTAGCCAATTTCATGTCACATCAATATTTTATAAAGTAATGCACATTTTAAAATAAACTAGTTATGACGCAAATTGATTTAGTTTAATGCGTATCATATTTTGTAAATAATTAATTTTAATAGAGAAAAATGATAATTTTCATTCCCCTAACTCGTCCTTTTTATGGTCACTACCCGTTAAATGGTTTTTAATGCCACACATAATGACTAACATAATGACTTAACTCGATAATTTTAATTATAAGAATTAAATGTGACATAATTCTGGTTCTGATGGTCCGTGCTCTGCTGAAATCGTATATTTCCCATATCATCTTCTTTAACCCAGCTTTTTCCCACTTCATGTGGGGACGGCGAATGGGGATGGATATATGATGCTTCATTTGGTTTTGACTAGGGTGCCGGATGCCCTTCCTGCTGCACCTCCCCTGAAGCGGTGATTATGAATGACACGGAGCGAATGATTGGGTGAATGTTGTGTGGAATAATAGGCAGGGGAAACGGGAGAACCCCGAGAAAACCTGTCGCGAATACCACCACCTTGGATTCTACATGGATCGGACCGGGTTTGAACAGGCGTCCCCAGAGATGGAAGGCGAGTGCGTTAGGAACTACGCCACGGGGCGCCCTTATATTTGTCATATTATATCATGTATCAAAAGTCGTCTATTGATTTAATTTCATTCCCCTGTCCAGATTTCAAAATCCCACCGATACACAAAAGGAGTTACATTTAGTATTTCTGCCGGACTCCCTTGGAGACTCTAACTTGTCCCAAGCACAACTCAATCATTTTGTCCTTTGTACTTAATTTAATTGTCCTTAATTGTATTTAATTGTACTTAATTGTACTTAATTGTACTTAATTGTCCTTTTTTTTGACAATAAATTTACTTACGGTTAAATTTACTTGTGTCCCAAATTTATTTCACTTACGGTTAAACTTAATTACGATTAAACTATACTTGATTATAGTTACGATTAAACTATACTTGATTATAGTTACGATTAAACTATAATTGATTAAAAACTTGATTAAACCATAGAACATTTGAAGTGTTGTTTTTCTTTTATTTCACTACCATGTCGTTCACTAAAGATAAGTATTCTACTGAATAAATTTATTTTTATGTTAATTATATCTTAAGAGTGGTTACAAAATAAGGTAATAATGAAAACATTTCATGGTACATCTCTTGGGTTCATGGCTATAACCTTAAAAATTTCATTCCCCTGCCTATAGTGCGTCAGGGTAATGAAATCGTATGTAGGGGAATTAATTTTTTTAATGACTATAATTATTTACCCTAAAATGCCATCTCAAAAGAAGTTCTTAAATATATTTTGGGTTGTGTGTATAGAACATTATGTTGGGCTGTCAAAAATTGTAAGTAATATGTAATCACTGCTGTTTGTTCAGTTTTATTATTTTGATGAGACCTATTGATATTAATTTACTAATATTTAACGATTACCATTTTTCATTCACTGTTGGCAATGATAGGACAGCTTCAATCGACCCTGCTGGCAACCCGTCCACTCAGTGAGGGAATACTCGTAGAAAAGTTTTTTGTTTATTCGGAAACATTTTGAGTGAATATTTCCAAAAGTTGGTGTTCTCTACTTGGAATTATCTAGAAGCCTGTCATGGCAAAGGTATGCTTGATGGAATCAGAGGTACCATTATGAGAACATCGGATCGATTAGTTAAAGAAGGCGGAGATGTTGGTTCATTTGAAAACTTCCTTGAAGGAATTCAAACAAATCTTAGAAATATTAATATTAATGTAGTAGAAGTTGCACATAGAGATATTACGAAAGAGAGCTATGGATGACAGAATCATTCGATAGATCAATGAAAGTAAATTAGATTGAATGTGCAATGAAAGAGCATATCTCACATATTTCTTAACTTATTATTTACTTATTATTATTTTTGTTGTTACTTATTATTTTCTGATGTATTACTGTTTAGTTAATTTTATGACTATTACCTAAACATACTTATTTATTTGTAATATATGTATTGTACTTCCTTATCCTGACCGTTGGTTTTCCGTGGTTCCTAACGGTGTTCAACGAATATTCTAGTTGCATTATTCCGCCTAGATCCTTTTTATCCCCATCGTAAAACTTGAATACCTAGCAACAAGCAACTATAACATTCGTTTAGAGTGAATACCAGGGAACAACCCGCGGCATCCTCGGGGTTAAACATAGGCGCAGGGACCCTCAACCCCGCTAATATTCTTTGCAATTGTTTGTTTGTATATGAATATGAAAATAATGTCTAATAAAGTCCTTTTGAATTGAATTGAATATTAGGTTGTACGTGTCTATACAACAAATAAAACAACAAACTTTGGATGAAATCTATGAGTTGTTTCCTATGTTTTTTTAAGTTGAAGCATTTATTAGGCAGAAACAATATACTAACTAGTGAACATTATAATCTCTGTTCCATAGACTCCACTACTCATAGTTGATGTATTTGATCTTGACAACTTACAAGTGATTATTTCAGAAGTGAATGAAACTGTATGACTAAGTGTATGACAGAAGGTAAATTCTACTATTAACGTCCATTATATAATCATTATAAATAAATGGTATTCGTCCATCAAAAGGTCCTAAATTATTTACACAAGGGCAATTTCCTACTGAATACAGATAAACATAATTCTTCATAAGGATGAAGAAGAAGATGGAGATATCGAAATTCAGATTTCTAGGCTTAAGATTTAAAAAATACCAGGACAAATGGAAAATAATTTGTTGTAAAACAATTTTTTGTTCCAGTTGGCGTGATTTTAAGGAAAGTAAATGTTGCTATATTTTAATAAAAAACAATTCTTACTTCCGTTTTTAAACATCTGTAGATGTGTTTGAGAAAGTGTTACTATTCTAAAAATATTTTTGTTTTTTATACATCAAAAAAGTGGTTTTTATACAACTCGCATAACTTCATTCCTATGCACAGTTGTCTTAGGAAAATTTAAAATCTAGGTCTTATCATAAATTTCGAAAATTAGGTTCTTCTTCTTGTAGAATGGTCTTTTCAAAACATTTTTCGGCATTTTCTACTACTTTTCATGTATTATCGGAAGACGTAATCAATTATAGCTTGATGTCACACTTTATTGCCGCCTTAAAAACAATTGGGAGTGTGGAAGAAGAGGCATGAGACGCGAACGAACGCCGCTGGGGCCACGGCCATCGCCATCATTACTTCATTAGCGCTCATTCGCCTTCACTTCTCGAAACTTCCGTCGCGTATCCGGTGCCTTTAAACAGATAGCTCCAAATTCTGGCGACTTTAACTACTATGATCTTCATGTTCTTGCGCAACGCCATTTTCATCGTTAAAATGTGAAATTACTTGAAAGAAATTTTAAAAAATGTTGAATAGAGGTCTGAATGTATGTATTAGAATTAGTTTCGTTATTTGTACTAGTTAAAGATATATTCTTGTTGAATTGTCGGTCTGTTGGAAAGTGATCATTTAGCCTAAATCGAAAAATTCTTGGATCTGTGTAGTTTTTTTATTTAGTAGCAGGGGATATAGGTGAATCTTGAGATTCATTTTTATGAAACACGCTCTGTGAAATCATTGGTACCAGTGTTTTTCGTTAGTTATGATGTGTTTTATGCGTATTGAGAACGTTCGACTCCACGCTTATCTGAGCCTACATTTGATTGGTGTTTTCCAGGACTGTCACTGTCGGTTCGATATTTTCTGACTCGTACTACTCAACATCACTCCCTCCGAGAACTTGCCCCCTTGTATACATCTCATCTCACCCCAAAATTAGACATCACATATATATTTGTGATTTAAAAAAATGTATGTTATCAAAACTGCTTTTTTCTATTTTTTCTAGTTGTGTCCCCGTCTACAGACATTCCACGACATTATCTCTTTGTTATTCTTATATCTCTATCAACTTTTCATTCCGTTTTTGCTTTCTTTTATTTCTTCTATATATTCTTTTAAAATTTCGGATCGTCTTTCTGTTTCAATCATCATTGGTACCAGCATACTCACCATTGTAATCACATGTTTCTATGAGATCACGGGATTTTTACTCTCCGTGAAGTTTCGAAAAGCTTCTAGACTAGTGGTACCAAGAAAAAGAGCATGACAGCGAACTAGCGTTCCCCCGGGTACCCAAAGATCTAAATTGCGATATCTGCTTCTGTTATCGGATAGCAAGAAGAAGTCGCAAATTCATCCCATGGTCTCTGTGACCTCGCGTTCCGCCGACTTCCGCGGAATAAACCTAACGATTTTGTTTCTAGTTCTAAATAAAGTTTCTGAAGACAAGAAATAAATCAATTCCTTTTGGATTTTATTAGGGGAAAATATTTATAATAGGGAAAAATATAGATAGATAATCTACGTGACAGATGAAGGCATGAACCGAATCTGTCTTCGAATATGTGAATTGGTTTTGTGTGTTTTATTTTCTATTTTTCATTAACTTGAAATATTTTTAATTTGTAGAAGACAAGTATTTTCAAGATTTCCGTAATAATATATATTTCGTATGAGTTGGCGAGATACTTTGAATCCAATACTTATACAAATATATAAAAAATGATACGGCAGGGACGTCTGATGTTAATAATTAGCTCGCTGATCCAAGTCAATGTCTTGTCTTGGATCGTGATACTGACAACACCCGCGCAAATCACGGAAACCTACTCTGACCTATGGATGACATAATTATTATTATTTTTTTTTTGTGGGGCTTTAGGGCTCGTCAACAGCGAGGTCATTAGAGCCCTTTGGATGACTTAAACTAATGCTCATTGGACTTCGGACATTTAGGTTTGAAAATTAAGAAAAAACTAGGTGCATGACGAAGTTTATTCTGGGTGAAATAAAATAATATCGTAGCATGGATATGGAAATATTGACTAATTGTGTAAATGCATATTACCGTACTAGATAATATGACACCATCTGAGAACTGTGCTGAACTATTTCAATATTTCGGAAATGTTTTGAACGATTCTTTTTCTTAGTTAACAAAGATTAAGATGTAAAGAAAAACTGGAATGTTCCACTCGACTTACGAGTTGTTACGTATTGGATGTGTTATGACTAAAGAATACGCGGTTCTAAATTATAAAGGAAACTTTTTTTCTTACAATATATTGCACTGCGAATTACTGTAAGTTCTCTCTGTGAAACAATATTTTATTATATAATTTTGTTATTTAATAATCGATTTTAAACCAAATTTTCACTTCTGCATTAATCAATGATTAGGGGAGACGGTACGGTTCGTACTTAAACGAAGGACGTACTTAAACTCCACAGGTTCACAGGTAAAAGGATAATTTCACCATTAAACTCGACACTTCATAAGGATTAGGTCTACGGAAGTCTACCTGTGCCCGTCACCTGAATGGGTTCGGTGGGCAGCTATGTGTCATAGAGCTGGCTTTCCTAATAATAATATATTGTTTTTAAATTTAAAAAATTGTATTGTTGTTTCAGAACAATTGAAATCTAACCAAGAAAATGACGAAATATGATACCAAAACCAACTATACTGACATCAAATGTACAGTTTCCCGCTAGTCCAGTAATTAGGTGACGAAAAGAAGCAAATCTAGAAAACAATTGTTGTCTATCAGCTTTATTTTTTTAAATTGTTTTTCGCCTTTATCTTGTAAACAATGTATTTTTAAAACGCAATATTCCTGTACCGAAATAATGTATTTTTTTTCGCCTATATCGTGTAAACAATGTATTTTAAAAACGCAATATTCCTGTACCGAAATAATGTAAATTAAATTTCCGACGTATTATGTTCTGTATCATTTTGTCGCCAGACGAAGGGAATGACTCCAGAGCGCGAAGAAATTGATCAAAATTCTAGAATGGATACAACAATTATTTCTGTTGATTATTGAAGTCTGAGCCTGCAGTTCCCGTCCTCTTTCCGTTGTAAGTTTTTAAATTTAAAGTTATCGAGCTACTCCTAAAAAGATACAATTTTGTAACTCATTTTTTGCATTTGAAGTCGACAGTATCGAAAATGAATGAGCCAGTAATGATGTTTGGACCTCAAAATGGTGACAATGTTATTTACTTGATGGTGAGCGGAGGGGCGGCAAATTAATTGGGACAGGTACAAAGTGTCGAATTTAATGATCCCCGAAATTTTTAATCCCCCGCCCGACTTTATGACCATCAGGAAGTGTCGAGTTTAATAACTCCGAAGACAAAGGACGGTTGAAAGAAAAAATATCTAGCAAGCCGTATGCGTTGGGGTGAGGGGTCCAAAAGGCGAATGAAGCGGACAACAGTTATGAACAGAGCCTCAGTGTTGCGTCTCTTACCGCGCGTTACAGCTGTTTATGGGAGGCCCTATTGTATTTTGATAACCAAAAGTAAGCATTCTTATTCGGAGATTTTGCCAGTTATTATGGTTTCTATTCAAGTGAGAGTATTGAGTGTGTTTTGTGTTTGAAATGAAGCTTTAAGAATACGGCATCGTGACTAGTTTTAATGTGTCAATATTGTCACCATTACTATAAACTGTTTTTACCTAAACGGAGGTTACTGAGTTTTTATCATGATTTTTAGTTTTGTTCTGGAAAACATTAATTACATCATGAAATATCCTCGTTTACAATGTATGAAAAGTCAAATCAATATTTTCTTTTCGTTTTCTTACATGATTATATTCACATTTTTTGCGCGAGACATTTCGGAACAAATCCACAACACGGGTCATCTATAATTGAAAATCTCCTATTTTCCCTTTGGCAACGATCAAAATAATTTTAAAAAATTTATGATTAAAATGTGTTTTTGCATTACTTTTACATTCGGGAAGTAAAAGAAATAGTGTTTCATTTTTCTAAATGTTGTTGAAAGATTGTTTTCGGCGTTTTTGTATCCTTGTCTTATATTTCCGATAGTATATCACTAAGGTGGTCAAGCGTATTCGAATGTTTAAGCGAACGGAGCTCAACTATTGTAAATAAAGTATATTGGATGATGTATACGAGAATTATTCGATCAGTTACATTTTTTATCGTATTGTAGATCACAATATGCATTTCATTTGTTTCAATCCCTTATTGATTGTTGAAATAGGATTAGGCTGATTCCATTTCTACATGTGGAGGGAAATCGTTGCTGTTTATCAGAATGTTGGAGAAAGATATGCAAGTTCATAAAGTAATTTCCTCAGATTTTATGGTATTATGTCCACGTTGACTAGAGGCACGTCAACTATTCACGAAACACCGAAGGATTGTAAATTAATTAATAATTCGCAATACTGATTTTTGTTGTTGTTAAACTTGCACAAATATTTTGTAATTTGAAAACTTGGTAACAAATTTAGAATTTCGCTTGACTCTTTCTTTGATGAGGTACACATTATCTTCAGTCACGTGATGCAGCTACCGTTTCCGGAGAAGAGTATTTTCTCCAGTTTTTGTTGATTTAAGTTCTGCGCACAGTATGAAAATCTTATCGTCATTGCTTTGCTATTTTCATTGAATATGTTTTAGTTGTTCTTTTTTGCTATGTTCACATAGCCGATAATTCTGCCAGGTTATAAAGACGAACATCAGCTCGCGACTGATTCTCCACATAAGCCCATTGCAATTTAGTCAAGTAATTCCAAATTTTGCGCCGTGAGGGTATAAAAATTCACCGTCACTGGATAGGGATTGGTTCAAACTAGCATTTGGAGTTTTTGGAGGGTACTTACCGTAGTCGCTCTGACGAATATAATACCTTAACATATGACTGATGGAAATAGATTTTTAAGCGACTGGATGTAATATATTAAATACCCAAGTATATTCAGAATATCCATGGACGTAAAGATCACAAAACGAGACCTACATCTTAATTTCCATCGCCACCTTCAAATTTGCCCCCTGTGTGTGTGCAACGTATTCAGCGATTTTCCCATTGTTGGAAGTAGTGCTGGAAGTCCGCTGGCTGAATGTTCACAATTAGTTGCGATTACTCTTGAATTCTTTTCTGTTGAGCCAAAACGGCGGCCTTTCAACTTGAATTTCATTTCCGGGAAGAGGAAGAAGTCGCAATGGACTACATCAGGTGAGAAGGGTGAATGGGGAACTGTTGTCATGTGTTTTTTCTTCAGGAATTGTCTCAATGAGCACAGTGTATGCCGGTTCATTGTCATGATGGAGGAACCAGTTTTTGTTCTTCCATATCTCAGGACGTTTGCGTCATAATATTCCTTCCATCTTCTCAAAATATCGCTGTAGAACTCCCGTGTGACTGTGTCCATTTGGAAGAAATTCCTTATGGACAATTCCATGAATGTGAAAAAAATCGGCATTGACTTGATGTTGCTCCGAACTTGGCGCGCCCTTTTTTTGGTCTTGGGAGAGGTTGGTGTCTTCCACTGCGAAGATTACTGTTTTGTTTCAGGGTCATACCTGTACAACGATGACTAATCGGCAGGTTTGACCCTGGACAGGAAATGATCATCTCGAACTGTTGTTTGCAGTTCATTACACACCTGATCCAGATGGTGTCGTTGGTCGACCTTCAAAAGAGAAACGAACTTCGCTCTACTTCGTCTCGTGTTCAATTTATCAGTTAGAATGAGTTGACATGTCCCATATCAAATTCCGACGATTTCACAAACAATGTGGATTGTCTTCCTTCTGTCCTGGTGGATTACTTCACGCTCTTTCGCTATCATTTCCTGACTGAAGTAAGATGACGGTCGATCATTCTCCACAGACTCCCGGCCATCATTGAATCGCTTAAACCACTCTAATGTTCTTGCTCGGCTCAAATCTTGCTCACCAAAACGTCCCTGTCACATGCGGTGGGTTTTAGCTGCAGTTTTGAAACGAAAGTAATATTCACATACAGCTCAGGGTACGGATCGTTTGTTCCTTTTAGTCTGCCATTTTAAAATTCACAGACACATTCGAACACGGTGTAACGAAATCAGCAACAACTCACCAATGCACTCACAATAACACCACGTGGCAGACTGCCAATGGATAAACCCGGTAAGCTCAGGATTCATAATTGTTCCTTGTTTTTGAGGAAATAATACCTTTTGTTAACGTTTTAAGTAATATGCATATTTACTTATAAATTCAAATATTAGTGTTAAAATTTATTTTTCAATTCTTTAGATTCATTTCGATTGTTTTGTTGCATTAAACAGGTTTGCCTTAGCGGTGCACGCTGGCAGTGTACCACTTCGTAAAGTGTACAAACTTAGAAATAATTAAAAGAAAGCAATGAAATTTGAAGATTTTTTTGCTTCTTAAATATATCTTCAACATGCAAATATTAAAAAAAATTAAATCGCAAAGAATTTCGTATTAACTTCCCGGACGCATTATAATAACAGAATTTTCAGGAAAGATAAAAAATAATGTTCTAAAATTTATCTCTTAATCATATTTATAACAAGCGATGCTAGGATGTACCACATCGATTTCTTTCTATTGTCCATTATATTGATGTTTCTGGCGTGTCGTTTAAGCAAAGTGCTATTGTTAGAACATTCTCGTATAATTTTTAAGTTCTTGAGTATAAATTAAGCTTGTTCCTGTAAATTACATTATTCTCCCAAAAAGTAACGCGAGTAGAGTTGACGGCGTTTGTGTAAATGTGGTTAGTGTTAATGCTCCCTACTGACTGGACTAAGTTACAGTTAGAGTTGCTCTAACTGGGAGGCCTTTTATTTATTTAATGTTTTATTTCGAGGTTCGGGCCATTTGACTCGCTTTTCCGCGTGCCTTGAGTGAGGGAATTGGGAAAGAATGATGTTATATATGAATTTTTTTTCTCTTAACTGCGCCTTACTACTGAACAGAAATTATACAATTAATGTGCCAAAAACGCTCTCACTGTTCCATAGATTAGCAAGTACCTATAAAGTTGTCAAGTACATGAGCAAGAATGGCATGAAAATTTATAATGAAATTTATCATGCTTATTAAGTGGGATTCGCACTTCTATTTTCTATGAAAGGGGTTGCTTATTTTTATCTTACTGATAAACAGTATTTAATTTCATATACTGATATGTGCTTTTAACTTGGCAGTGTTTACTTTCTTTTGATAGTAAACGAAGTGTAACCTTTGTTTTATTGTTACAGAAAACATTCGCTAGGTTTAAAGAAAAAATCTAAATATATACAGACAGAAGTATAAAAATGCTCGTACGTTTAGTTATTTATTGTATTAGCGGAATATTTTTAGTTTCATTTTAAGTAACGGTTAGTTTTAAGTCCTTATTTGTTTAATTTTAACAGTATCTCAAATAATTATCTTATTAGAAAAGGCATTTTTGCGTAACTCAAATACTTTTGACCCAACTCACGTTTAACTGGAAATAATATGAGCGACGTTAGCTGTGAGAATGTGTCCAGCGAACAATAATACCAATGAACTTGAAACGAAATTTTGTAACGAAACATGAATGTATCGTTCTATAGTTATCGAGGGAACAAAAAAGCTGTGTATCCAAAAAAATTTTTAAAAACATCTAATATTTTTTTTACTCTGGCTGGAAGTTGAAAGAATTCGTTACTATTGCTATATATATATATATATATATATATATATATATATATATATATATATATATATATATATATAT
>NNCF01130305.1:345572-444387 GCA_002313205.1 Laupala kohalensis | reverse complement strand
ATATATATATATATATATATATATATATATATATATATATATATATATATATATATATATATATATAATTTCATCTTGTGCAATCTTAGCGAGGGAATTCTCTTGACTGGTAAACTCTGTGGTGGAACCAACGGTTGCTGATCTGCTTTTGGTGGTCCCCGCTGTTTGCGTGGCTAAACGTGCACGCTACTTAACGGAGCTTAACAAGGCTCAATTGTCAAAGACTTCTTCTACGCCGCCATCAATCTCAGTCACTATAAAGACATCACATGCTCACCAATGCTTTTATCGCTTTTACTTAACGACTGATGCCTCTCAGTGATTTGTTTAGCTGATTATCTGTTTAGTGCCGCGAGAAAATGAGTTTTCTGAACTATTCTCCTGTGGGGAACTTTTTCAATTATAGGTGCTGAAAAATTGAGGTTATAGAAAATTGTTTTCCGCGCTGTCAAGTCATTTTTACTTCGCCCCATCGTATTTCAGATAAGTATTGCCCCATTATAAACTTTGATCGATGTTTTGACATACTTTTTACTAGTGATACCAAGATACAAAGTTAATTGTAATTTACGATGATCATTGACACAATGGCATTAAGAACACGAAGAAAAGATTTTAGTTAATTCTACTAAATCTCTAGTTTTTGAAAATAGACCATCTAGTAAAATATGACCCAACAAAAAGTTTAGTAAAATGCGACAAACAGCCTAGTAGGCCGATGTCTAGTAAAAATTTCTAGATTCCTAGTTGTAGCAACTCAACCTCATTCACCTAGTTTCATTCGGCTAAGTAAAATTTGCTAGACCTGGAGTAACTCTTAATCGTAATTTTGTTGTAGTAACAAGCAATTCCATATTGTTTTGTACTAGACCTATAAAAATAAGAAGTTTGATAGGATTTGTAAAGAATGGTTAAAAATAAACTTTATTTTTATTATTTATTTAAGAAAACAGTTAATCAAATAAATATTCTCTGAATCTCGAAAGATATACTGGACAAGAAGGGGTAAAATAGCTGAAGCACCTGTGTTTTCTAACCGTGAATTCGCGTAGTTAAAGCGCAGTTAATATCTTCTCAATTTTCCTACCTACAACACTGGATTCACACAATATCGTGTTCAGCGAAAAGGTGATGAATTAATAATACGTTAAAAGTAGAGTTACTTTAATATTACAAAAAAGCAATTTTCACCTTAACCTCACGAAAGCACTCTTACCACTGAACTTTGTGATGGGGTGAAATTCTCTATGCATATGTCGGACACCCATTTTCTTCTCCTATCTTCGTCTTTCGGGAAATTAAAGACATCGGTACTTTCCAGTCGTGTAATTCCCCTTGCGTCCAGGAACACAACACTTATTATGCGTCTGAACGCCTACAGCCTATCTTACACGTTGGATACACGAAACCGAAACCCTTCACGCAGCTGCCAACATGATGCCGCGGTAGGACTTCAATGCGTGAGGTCAGAGTGAGCTATTCAACCTGCTATCTGGTGGGTGTTATTTGAACCAGGGTGCGCGTTGTAGTTGCAACTGCATTCCTCGTAAATCGCATTGAATACTTCAACTAAGCAGACTGGTAAAAACAAAATTACTATTACTGAAATATTTTTTCTAAAATTTTAGTAGAAAAAAGTCAAATGTTCGCTTACATTTACTATTACATTCTTATTAAAATCATTTAGTGCGAATAACTTATCTTTTTTTTTCTTTTTCGTGAACAAAAGTTCTCCCTCGAGCGGAATTCGAACGCGCTACCTATTGCTCCGTGACTCCGTCCGTACGACGTGCATTAAGTTCGTTGTAAATTATCCTGGTGCTTCCTTCCAAGAGTGGTTACGGTATTTCAGAGACGCTTGAACTCGGGAAGTTGAGAAGATATTTCCCTTTACGTAATGAAATATTATTTTAATTTATTTGTTTAATAGAAAAATATCTTAATTTATTTGTTTTATAATTTCCTAATGCAAGAGGTAGTCAGCGTTTTTTCTTTCCTCAGTTTACCATGGAAGGAGCTTTCGATGCAAGAGATTAGTATCAGGAGTAAACTATATTGTGGTTCCATTCAAGTTGTCTTAAGTTATTGTCTTGTATGTTTGAGTTCTTTCTTGTCTTACGTGTCCAACGATTTTTTTTGTTTTTATTTTCCTTGTTCGTTCTTTTTTCACAATTCGTTTATGAGAGTTATGAATTCATATTCTATACCGTGAGGTGTTAATTTATTTTATTCGATTGAAGAGCCATATGACATGAAACAAAATAGTGTTTCCTACAAAGTTATTCCTCTACCTGCTCTAAAATACTGCTATGAAAAAGTAGAATTTTCATTTTAAGTTTTGAAAATCCCCCATCCTCCTGCCTCCCATGTATTGTTGTAACATTTTTCATGACCATTCGATAGAGATAACTAAAGTAAGAATATCAATTTTCTGCAAAATTGTTTCTCTGAATGTTAATAAACCTGGACGAGTGGTCTGGGACATTCTATTATATTGATATGACAGGTAAATCCGATTTGAAAAAGTTCAGAGGAATTTTGTTTTTGTCTAGATGCAATAGTTTTCTATGTATTGATCAACGTATGATATATGCGTAAGTATGATAAGGACAACAATGAATCAAATTTTGGGAGATATATAGGTAAAAGGTTTAATAAGGTATACATTGTCCCAATACGACAAAATACCACGTAAAAAGAAGTAAATCTTATTTAATTTCAAAATATTCAATAATATCTGTTTGAAAGCAAAGTGCGAAATTTATGTACAGTGGATGGCCAAATTTCGAACTTCTAAAAGAAAATGAAAGTAGGTGATTTTATATAGGGTCTACTCTTTGTGAGATAAATAAAGTTTATATTAAATAACGTCTGTGGCGTAGCAGTAGCGTCCTCTTCCCGGTTCGGTCGAACTGAGTGAGGTTTTTAGTTGGGGTTTCCCTCACCCACTTCAGACGAATGACTGTTCGTTACTTACGTTTCCAGTCAATCCAACACTTATCCTTCCCAATTCCTTCACCAAAATAATGTGACTAGGTGTAAGAGCAGACCTGATGGCCTAAACCTCGCCACATCTTAAATATAAGATAATAAATACAGAATAATAAATTTTATTGTCAAAAAAAATTTACAAACTGCGTATGACCACGTGTAGCTCAATAAACTGTAATAATTTACTCTCCGGAAGCAAAAAAGGGACCATCACATCAATTCAGATCAAGGGCCCTAAAGCAAATAAATAATTTGTTGCGGATTTTTTTCAATTTTTTTCTCTCTTGTTAATGGGGTGAAGAAAAGCACTTAGAAGATAAGTTTTTTGAGAAGAAATCTTCATGGCGATACGATGGGCTGTTATTTCTGCCTGTTGAAGAGCGAACATGGGAACAAGAGAAGAGCGAGTGGGCGTCGAGGAGGAGGTGCGTCGTTCTGCACGCGATCTGTCCACGCTGGCGCCGAAGGGGCGGGCGCGACGCTCGCTCGTGCGAAGGTCAAGCTACAGAGGAGGAGACGGCGTCGGTGACAGGAAGTGATGGACACTATGCCGTGCGTGCGCAATGCGCTCCCCTCTTCAGTGTTGGCCAACAAACATAGTGACTCCGGCTTTGAATATCTCGACTGTTTCAATTCCATACGACTTTTTTTTCACAGATTTTGTCGGATTCGTATTTCAGAGTATCGCAAAGGAATAGGAATAAAAATGCATGTATTTGAAATTGACCGTATTTCATTCCTATTGTTATCTTGAGTTACGTTATTCTTTAATGAGCACTTCAGAAATGAAACTGATGAAGTACTTATTACAGAGTTATCGTCTATTGTCATATTCATCTATTTTATTATGTTGATTTTCAAATTCTCTTAAGTCATGGATGAATGAACGCATTTGAGTGAGAACTTGTGGTCAAAGCCCTTTTGGATATGCGCCCTATTGGATCCAACACGGTGTCAGAATATTTGAACATATGAAAATTCGCGGCTGTAATTCTGAGAATTTATCATTTGTTAACAGATTATTGAAGAAAAAGAAATTTTGAATATTTTCGGAGTTTTATCGTGAAGACTTCATATTTCAGTAATTAATGTAACATATTTTCCTTATTTCATTCCTGCTATTGTATGCTTATCACGCCTTTTCTGTGCTGCTGTTGCTATGCTGCTATGCGGAAACGATTGAAGTATCGTTTCTTCTTTTGTCAAGAAGGTTGCTGAGTATTGTCAATAAGATAAACAGTTCTTATTGAGTATTTTGATATTTTATCTAGATATTTCAAAAGTCGAATGTAGTGACCGGGAAGATTGTATTCACATTTTATAAATTTCATGTTTTTATGAATGACTGTTTTCTTTGGAATTAAATGCATGTTTTTGAATTCTTAACATTACATAGTCTTAAGATGTAATAGATAATGAGAGTTGGTGACGGAACAGCCCATGTGCTCACCTAGTGTTACGTGCTGTAAACCCTTGCTTGTTGAAACGACACTTGATGTCCCTGCTTCAACGTTGTCTCAAAACAGGACGAGACTTTTAATTTCGCAATTGTGTTTTCGTAAATCAATTCTTAGGTTTCATTGATAGTATATATCAACAATTGTATAATAAAATTTTGTAAAATATTATTATTATTCTGAAGAAAAATTTTGGTATTGTGATTTTTTAAGAAATTGATTTACTGTTTTTACGGTACATACTCATATAATAAATAGTGTAAAAATAGCGTAAAATGGTGTATAAATTGGGTTTTATCGTTTTAATTAGAAAAATATTAGTTCTATTACATTTTCTTCATTTTCAATCGATGATACTAAAGACGTTAACTGCTAATAATTTTTCGGGAATATGTTTAAAAGTAATTTTTTGGTTCAAGTTGTCCAAGTGTGGGCGTGGGACAATGAACACCGGGGAGATGACCCACTTTGCATTTGCCATGGGGTCATGGACTGCTATAGACCTGTCAATTTGTTATCCTGAAGCTGCTGATACCTTTCAATGGAAAATAGAAGACCTGCTTGGTAGCGACCATCATCCTATCTGGTTGTCCTTGCAGGAACGTGCAACTGTTCCCGAATGCAAGCCTCAGAATGGATTCTCAGAAAGACTAACTGGACACTACCGCTCTCTGGCTGTTTTCAGAGAAACGGGAAGTGTCCAAGAGAGAGTCGACCATCTGACCCAGGTGATTCATAACGCTGCTGAAGAATCTATTCCGAAAACATCTGTTTCCGCGAAGACCTCATGTCCCTTGGTGGAACGACACATGTCGGTCCACCATTCGGGCGAGGCGAAGAGCGTTGCGGAAGTATAAGGGTAGTCCATCTTCGGAAAACCTCGCCGCATATCGGATTGCTAGAGCAAAAGCGCGGAGAACCATCACCAAATCCAGATCCACCTCCTGGAAAGAGTGTCTAAATACCATTAAGAGAACAACATTTTCCACTAAAGTATGGGAGTCAATTCGAAAGATATCTGGAAGGTATTTTCGAGTCCCTATATCTGGATTCGTGTATCAGGGTCAGGTTCTCACCTGAAACCGATAAATTGCATCAGTGATGGCTAATTACTTTGCTGATCTATCATCTTCAGCAAATTGCGATCCTGATATCGCGAGGAAGATAGCAAAGAGCAAACTTTTTGATTTCCGTTCTTCCAACTGTGAATCTTACAACTCTCCCTTTTGTATGTGGGAACAGTAGTCAGCTCTAGCGACCGCCCACGACACTGCTCCTGACCCTGATTCCATTCATTATGAGATGCTCAGACAACTATGTCTAGAATCGAAAGAATACCTTCTGGATATCTTTAATCTTTCATGGTCCGAGGGAGTATTCCCTAATTCCTGGAAGGAAGCAACGCTTATCCTTTTATTAAAACCAGGTAAGGACAAAACGAACATTAGTAGTTATCGAAGCATTGCCTTGATGAGCTGTGTTGGTAAAACTCTGGAGAGAATTATCAACCGACGTCTCGTCTGGTATCTTGAACGGCATGACTTGCTGAGTCGATCTCAGTGTGGTTTCAGGAAATTCCATTCCACCCTGGACAACTTACTTCTCCTGGAAACAGCAATTCAAGATGCTTTTGTCCGAAGACAATACGTCATCGGAATATTCTTTTACATCGAGAAGGCTTATGATACTACTCGGTGTCATGGCATTTTAAAACAACTCTGTCTGGGGATTTAGAGAACATCTTCCTGTGATGTTATAGTCCTTTTTGGATCAGCGTTCCTTCCGATACAGAATTGGAAGACAACCTCGGATCTCCTTCACAAGAACGGTGTTCGTCAGGGCTCAGTCCTGAATGTGATCTTATTTGCAGTGACCATAAACAGCATACCATCCGCTGTGCAGAATTCTGTCCTACGCTCTCTTTTTGTCGACGACTTTGCTATCTTTTGTTCATCATAGAGTGTCACAGGTGCGGTGCGAAAATTCAACTCACCCTCAATAGATAATACCACTGGTCAAAGGCGACTGGCTTTCGTTTCTCTGCTGTGAGAACACGCTGTGTTCTTTTCAGTAGGAGACCAAGCGTTCTGACAGAACCTCACCTCGCTCTGGGGACAACGTTCTAAAACTGTCCTTCTGTAAAATTCTTACGTCTAATCTTTGATCAGAGACTGAATTGGATTGAACATCTGACAGACCTAAGAGCGAGAACATTAAAGTCTCTGAATCTATTGAAGTGCTTGAGTAGCAGAGAATGGGGCGCTGATCGCTTCTCCTTGCTCCAGTTTTATCGAGCATTTGTAAGATCTCGGCTCGATTATGGCTGCGTTGTATATAGCTCTGCTCGTGCAAGATATTTAAAGAAGTTGGATAGTGTCCACCATGCAGGAATCCGACTAGTTACGGAAACCTACCGTACCAGTCCCATTCCGAGTTTGTTTGCTGAGAGTGGCCAATCATCTCATTACCTCCGGCGGCAACCCCTTATGCTACGACACTTTTGCCACGTGCTTTCTTTACCCGACAATGGTGTACACAACGCAGTATTTCATCCTTCCTCTTCTTCCATCCGTTTCTACAACAACAGACTGAGAGCAACTAAACCTTTTGGATATTGCTGTAAACAATTTTTGGAAACCTTGATAATACGCACACTTAATATCTTAAATCAAGGTTTCTCCTTGGACTTTACACAAGCCGAGGATTAATTTCGATCTTCTGCATCATGACAAGAAGAACTCCTACTCAATATTGAGGGTATACTTGCACCTAATCCTCGACAAACACCGGGCCCATATCCCTGTGTTTACAAACGGGTCGAAGCAGGCCGAGGGTTTCGGTTGCTCGGTGATGTTTCCCCGTAAGACCTGCGGCTACCGTCTTGGCGACCTGTGCAGCATTTACACCGCTGAGTGCTACGCCATATTGAGAGCACAGCGATCAACAAAGTCTCCTGCGGATCAAATTTCTTGATTTGCTGTGATTCTCTAATTGCCCTTCAAGCAATCCAGATTATGTATCCAGCTGATAAGCTGATCCAGAATATCCAGGATGTGCTTTTCTCGGTCCAAAGTGAGGGAAAGAACTTAATGTTTTGCTGTATTCCCGGACACGTGGCAATCAGATGAAATAAGGAAGCAGACGTTTCCGCAAAGATGGCATGTCTCAAGAATCGTGTGAATTTCTTTACGATTCCAAAAAGATGGAAATGTACGAATCTCCTAAATTTCCATCAAGACAAGGTTTCTGAGTGAATAGAACAATGAGTGGTTGGCTGTTGAAGGGAAGAAGCTTAAATCTTCTGTTAAGTTATGGAGCAGTTCCTGTAGGTCAGCCAGGAGCCAGGAGGTCTTGCTGACCCGCCTGCGTATATGACATTGTCCTCTCACTCTTCGATATCTCTTCCTATTTGATGAACCCGTTTGTGAGGAGTGTAGCTCCACTCTGACAGTGCGTTACCTACTAAGTGATTGAAGAAAATACACCAGAATACGGAGACAAATTGGTCTGGCTGCATATTTACCAACAATTCTCGGAAATGACACGGTTAATGTTAATAAACTATTGAATGTTTTATAAGAGGATCGGAGCTCCTCCCACAAGTTCTCGGAAGGGTTTAAAATTGCATTATTCTTTTCTCTTCTCTTTCGTCTTTCCATTTATTCTTCCTTTCCGTAATTTGAAAATAATTCGTTTTTTTTTCATATTTGATATAATGTATTTACAACTGTTTCTTTTTCTTTTCTCTCATGTTTGTATTTAGATATTTGTTAAATTCAGGAGGATTTTTAGTGGGTATGGTCGAGATATTCGGCGAGTCAGCAAGAACACTACATGGGGAAGAGTCACTACGAATCTTCTCTATGGTGCGAAACTTCATTTTTTTTCATCTGCAAGGGCTCTTAAAACCTTGACGTTGACGAGCCCTAAAGCGCCACAAAAATATAAAATAAAATAACAAATAAATGCGCGAATAAAAGTACAACTTGTCAAACTCTTCAACTTGTTAAAATCATATTAAAACTATAATAAAATTTGTTTGTACACTGCGTTTCGTCTTTCTGTTTAAGACATCTTCAGGCGTGTTACTACTGTACAATGTTAGTTTCTTTCAATGTTTTTAAAATGAAATATCATAGCACAGTTTTAACTCGTCGAGTTACTCATGTTTACAAACAAAAACCGTGGTACCTTGTATTAGTGTTGTAGTGAGGCAAACAAAAGAAGACGGTAAGCTGCGGGAGCGTGGACGTTGAGATACCAAAGAACACCACACCGGACGCTCCATCTTCTATTAGCCAGACCACGGATAATTTCGAACCTTTTTTGACTACGTATCAGTCAGGGGATAAAATAAAATTTATGTCGTGATGATATCGTTTAAGAATGCTTCCAGATGCTCCTCTGTGCCCTGGCCACCTGTTTTCAGACGGCCTTCTAATGACGGGGATGACAAGAGTGACATGCGAATGAGGTGAAATGATGATGAGTGAATGTTGCGGTGGAATGAACGGCAGGGGAAACGGGAGTACCCTGCCGCGAACACAGTTTCGCCCACCACCGTAATTTCTACTTGGATCAGGCAAGGTTTGAACCAGCGTCACTAAAGGTAGAAGGCGAGTATTCTAGGCACTTCCCCACAGTTCGCCCATTACATTGTCTTTTGATCTTATATGTCTGGAATCTAGCTGTCACTCAAAGGCTACTTTCAAGGCCCTGCGCGCAGAAGGAGCGTACGCAGTGTAAGGTGAAGGAATTTCACCGTAACGTATTATAGTGTACGTACGAAGTAGGCATACCAAAAGGTGATGCTAAAGATTATGACGGACTTGATGTCGAAGAAGAGGTTCTGAGAGAGTGAGAAGTGGGCGAGGAGGGAGGGGGTGACAGGAAGAGAGTGTCATGGGCGTTTCGCGTGCGTCAACGAGTCACGCGCCGGCGATCACGGCCACCACGGTTCCTCCACTCGCTCATTCACAGACGATTCCCCACTCTGCGCCACCAACACTTTGCTCAATTCAAGAGATTTCTAGAAACACGTGATGACGCTCAGTATTTACTTTCCTACTATTCATATACACGCGACGAATAAATTACTATCGCTAACAAAATCGGTAAATTTCACATTTGCCTCGGTTTTCCGAAGATTTATTTAGTGATTTAAGTATTGAAGAAGAAAGAACGTAAATCTAGTTTTTATCGAAGGATAAAATCTGGTTTTCATCCTGACGGTTTGGGTTGATATTATTGATCTAATGAGTAATTTGGTAAATTAATATTCCACATGTTCCGCTACTTCTTATCGAATCCTATCTATTATCACTGAATTTATATACATATATAACATGCTACTACGGTTTTTCTTTCGTCCTTGTATTTCTTTAATGGTATATTTATTTTCCTTTTAAAGGGTTCAGCAGGATAAGATGGTAAAAAGTACCTTTATGCGATTTTCTTAAGATGTATCTCAAACGATTTGTCATCAAAAGTAGTTATTCTGGCAGATTTTTTCGTAATTGCTCTATATCTTTGTCTCATTTAAAGTTAGACACTTTCGGTTTAAAACAATGGAAAGAACGTTCATTCGTGCACCTTCTGCCAAAATTATAAGTAGTTTGGTAGAATATGCAATTTTTTATAATTGCGTTTTAAAATTTTTAATCACTTTTAAATTTTTTGTATCGGTGAAAAACATTTTTTTTTTTTTCATTTTGAAGTACTGTTGATATAACACCAGACGATGTGATCCTGAAAAAATTCCAGGTGGGACGACGTACCAAAATTAAAAAAGAACTTTTGTGATCAACAATTCAGAGTTTAAGTTCAGTCAACAGCGTCACAAAGTATGGACTACCACTCGAACGCAACGATACTTATAAGTACTCATCAGAAGTCTGTCTTTTTCCAAGAGTATTAATAGGGAATGAAGCTATTCTATTAAGAATAGAAATTTCCGTAAAAAATATTTTTAAATTTGTGATCAGTTAAATATGTTTGATTATTCCTGGGACAACTTCGTCAACCCCCCGCAGCTTTGCAACGTGTCTAGAATCTAGATTAGACTCCTGCGTTGTGAGCTGTGCTAGTTTACCTTTTAAGGTACACATCAATACTTTCCATCCGAGTTACTTGAGATAACTTACAACGTTTGAAAATCTTCGATCTAATATCTACACGTCTTCCTTCTCAAATAATTTTCATAGAGCACAATTTGTAACTTTTTATATATTCTCAAGTATTTTCACTGCCCAAGCATGGTCCTAATACATCTTCCACGTACTCGTTTGTTGTGTAGGTTATGGATGGCATATAGAGGAATTTTCTTTTGCATTTTACGGCTGAGAGATATTATTTTCCTACGTGTCTACCAAAAGAAATTCCGTTCATGCAGATATAAAACATACTAATTACAATTTACAGAAAAACTTAGAGAAAATTTGCAACTTCATACCTCGTATGAAGATCAAAGATAAAAACACTTCAGATCACGTGCATCAACAACAAACACATGTTACGCTTAATACGAAATATGAATGAAATTAACTCATCCGTTTAGCCACAATCGGTACGCACAGATGGACTGACGGACTGACGGACGGACGTCAGTTAAAAAAACGTTTTTGGCATTTGGACACCATAAACAAATATTTCCGTCAAAATCTCGCGATCTAATATTTTTCGCGAATCCAATACTTTTTCTATATTACAGATATGAAAAAGTAAAAAGAATATTAATCACATATATTCGTGATACTGATAAAGGAATAATATCAATGATATTAAAATACATAATTAGGTTTGAAATTGTAATTCAGCAACTAATGCCGAGGAACGTAGCAGAGCCGAAAATTTTCAAAATATCAAAGAAAATATCANGTGTAATAAAGTGTGCTTCCGTATGTCCATTTACGTGCTTTATCATTTAACTTGAAAATTTCAAAATAACAGGCGTGAGAATTACATTTTTCTCGCGATTCTCTTTAATCCGACGGGGGATGAACACCCGCCCCCCTCCAAAAATAAAAATAAAATAAAAATAATTACTCTCCTTCGCTTAGACTCATTTCCAAATATTCAGAAAATTTAGAAATATTTTACAACTTTATCCCTCTTATTTACCCTTACTCCGTATTAAACCAGTGTGAAAAACCAATGGACATGCTTTCTGTTATTCGTTTAGGATCCATTTCTATATAGTTCGCAAAACTAACTTTACAAAAAAGGAACCTTTTTCATGCATTCTTTATTGATGTTTGACAACAGCAGTTTAATTTTCTCCGTATAAAATAAAAGGGAAAGGGATTGCTTGAAAATGGTTGTTTGGTATCATTTTTCTTAAAATTTTGTACGGAATCCCAATTTGAATTAATTTATTTCTTTTACTTGCACTGTGAAAAAATAGTTTGTATTAAGAATGATCCAGTAGGCGAATCATTCCGACCGCGAAGGGCAAGGATGTTAGTGTGAGTGAAAGATGATGTGTCATGAAGCATCTGGGGGACTAGATGTCTCGGACCGAAGAAGTGGTGAGAGAGTAAGGAAGGTAGCCAGCCACCTTCGTATATTTTTGAGGCTTACAAAATGAATGACACAATACTGATAACATTTATAGAAGAACGAAAAAACCACTCGAGGTACGCAATAGCATGATTGTGTTCCTAAAATGAAATTACACTTACGTGACACGTTTTTTTGGTATTATTTGTAAATGAGAAATGTAGCGAACTATTGAAGCTTTCCTACAAGGAGCGATAGGAGGTGGGAGTTAGTAGGTGGGCCGGTTAATTGGATTTACCAACAACTTGGCCCACGTGTAGGTTAGCTGGAGTAGTTAGGAATAGAGTTATTGATACTAGGAGCAGTGGGAGGTGGATAGAAGAAGGAGGGTTCACTTTTCAGTAGTCAAAGCTATATAAGCTGGGACATTCATGTGAAAAGCTACAATTTTCTTTCAGGTCCCATCGGAAATTGAACCCAGAATGACTGGGTGATGAACAAGAACGATAACATCTGAGCCACGTATGACACGTATTACGCTATTTATGAGGCTAACATAATGCAAAACGTCTTGAGATAAGATTTAAAAATTTGTTATAGTTAAATTTCCGAATATAATAAGATTGCTAAGTTAGTTTCGGATACGGAGGAAAAATATAGATGCGAGTGAAGTGTGTCTGAATTACTTTTGTCGAGTAAGTGTTTTCCAAAATTACCCAGATAAATATCTCTTAAATGAAATGTACATTCGTAATACGTCTTTCAATTGTACACTTTCATGGTTTCTGGATAAATTTTGAGACACGTGAATTCGTTAACTATCTGAATCCAATTTGATCATTTAATTTGCAATGTATTTTCTGTAACGCGTTTTCGAACGTATCATGAAACTTTCATGCACTACATAACTTTATAAATCAGTTTAATAGCAGCTTTAATGAAATGGGTTAATTTCTTAATGAAACTGTATAAATATTTTGTTTTGTAAACTTAATTTTGGGAAATGATAAGGGTTTTAAGTGTATGAAGAAGCTTGTGCACATTAGTTTTAATATGAAGTTAGGATAAATCAGTTATAAAATATTTCTAGAGTTATGGAATATGATTTGGAAGTGATTCAAAGCGGATTCAGTGCAATTTTTTGCGGGGGGCTATCGGGATTTTTTAAGGGGGGATCTGCGTTTCAGGATTTTGGGGGGCACCCCTGCTTCTAGGTAATGATTTTTTACAATATGTTCAAGAATATATAGTTTGGGTAAAAGATGTAAAGAGTGTACACAACTTGAGTAGAGATGTGAATATGCTAAACGAAGAATATTAGTGTGTTAACAAATCCTTGTTTCGTACGTTGGAAGTAATCTCTCATATTGCTTGACTTCGTGATGAAAAAATTCGTGTTCACTTTGTGAACTGCTCCTGTGTGTTCTACCTGTACGTTGGGCGCAGAGACGTGACGATGCTTGCGTTTCAATTATCACTTGATTATCAGTCAAGTTTCAACGAGCAGTGTTAAATAGGTTCGGGTCGGGAGTGTCAGATGACGAGAATTATTGCGACTGTCTTTCTATATGTCTTTGGGTCTCGTAGAGAAAAACCGACGTTCCTGCGATATATTTCATTAACGATCCTGTTTTATCATTCTGAATGTACTAATACAGTATTTGTATTAATAGTTCAACATATTCGAAGTTGAAAATGAATGAGCACTATCACTTTGATTGAAATTTAATTTCAACATTTTGATGTGACATTTCGTGTTTATATATATTTTCGTGTGACTTATTTTTTTTTTGTTTCTCGTAGACATATTACTCTAATTTTATTGTAGATTCCCTGGTATCCTCGATATTGGATGGTTGTAAAACGTCAAAATTGCTCATGTTAGATAGATATACGAGTCAACGAAGTTAGTTTTTGTTTATATTTTTCCAAAAGTATTTTACGTACAATTTGTAAGTTCTCTTATTTAAGTTAGTCATCCCAAAGTACTATTGTATGTGATCTAATGGATGAGGCCGTTGTACTTTTTACCAAATTAGAAAACAACTTGATTCATTTTATTTTGTAGTAAGTTAGTTCATGCGAATATTATTATGAATATAATTTAAATAAAATGGAACTTTAACTTGGGTTACCCTACGTTCTTTCTTCTATGTTTATACGAATATATTTTTTAAAATGTTGCTGCGAAAAATAAATCGCGAGATTTTGAGTTCTTTGATCCTAATTGGTGTGTGGTCATTTCCGTTCTTCGTTCAAGTTTTGGTGTTTTTATCCTAGGGGTGAAACAGAATTATTCAGTTAAATGCTGTGAAGTCGATCGGTTCAAGATATTTCACTTTTTCTTTTCCTTTTGATCTTCTCTTTTCCCTTTTCTTCTGATTTTTTAAATATATCTTTAGGTAATTATTTTCACCTCTTTTTTACGATTGACAAATATTAATTTCGATGACAGGACTTCTCGGATAAACAAGTTCTATAAAATAAATAGTGTGTTTTTCTTTTACGTTCTCAGTAATGTATTAAGGTTCGTATTTCACGGAAAATTGAAAACAGAAAACCAGAACTATGTTTACGCAAACATTTATGCAGTTGAGGTAGCTTTAGAGCTTTTTTCTACGTATCTGTGGGGATAAATCAAAATTTTGTAGTATTATGTCTCGTTTTGTAAGATTTCAAAGTCTAAGAATTAAAAAAATGTTTAATAATCATCTGATCAAAATATTAACATTTTTTTTACTCATAAACTCCATTTTTTTTCGTGTAAAACGTTGTATAATTTCCAGTCGCTAAGTGAAATATATAATTGTTTTATTCCTGGTACTCCTGTATTCATTAACTGTATCTTGATGGCGAAACCAACATCAGGAGGAACAACCCTGATTTACTGACACACCTAGCTAAATTCACGCACAGCTCCTAGTTAAATCCATTAACATCATATTCCTAGAAATGATCCCTACAGAATGATCTCGTTGAGGAAATCCAACAGTCCAATAAATTTATCCCCCTTCCCCATACGACGTATCGCTATTCCAGAAATCAGGGTCAATGGTAGGACTCGCTCAGTAGATTGAGAATGGATGCCGTAAATGTTTGTTATGGGAGAAGGTGTGCGGTAGGTCGCACTGTGTGCATTTGTGGGGTGGGAACGCCCTCTTTCCTTCACTCCTACGCTTCTTGCAACAGCATACGCGTTGCTTTCCCATCACCTTCTTTATGGCTTGTTTCCCTGGTATGTCTCCTCCTCCACCTCATTCATGGAAGAATTTATGACGAAGCCATTCTAAACGGAATAGTATCCTTGGGATCCTACTCCACTGGAGTAAACTTCCCTTGGCCCTATGAATCTGTGTGTCTCAATTTAATAGTTCTTTTTTGTTAACTTAAATAACTTTTGTATTTCGCAAAATGAGCTTTAGAAGTTTTTATTTGTTTCCTTACTTGTGAAATAATATAAATCATACATTTCCTTTTGCGAAGTTCTACTTTCAACTGCTGGTATAACGTGTTACAATCTCCTGCATTTCGAGAAGTGATAAGTAACGAAAAATAAATTCTGAAAACTAAAATTAGTTAGCAGAACTTTTTCGTAGTTTTCATAATGTTTTCAACGAGTGTAGAAAGTTTAACATAATTGCAAAGCCTACAATATTTAGAATATGTAGGGTCCATTCTCTTGTTGCAAGGCATAAAATTCCTTCTTAGCTTAAATGGCTGTATCTGTCAGTAATGAAATACTTTCAATGAATTGCTAAATGAAATTTCAGGATTCAGAGTATTTAGCAAAGTATTTCAATATTCGATGGTGTGTTTTAGGAATGTATTATTGAAAAGGTGTAGCATTTTTATGCGTTCTCCTTAACATGCCGTTTGGTGAACAAAGTAAAGAACTTAGTGGCTTGCCGCTATAGAATGGACCCCAAACAATCGAAAACTTACGAGTGTAAAAGTATAATGATTCATTTTGATATAGAATTTTTGTCATTTCGCGTATACTGCTCGCGTAAACTCTCGCATACGAGTCGGAGTAACTTAATGTTAAATAATAATAAAATTATCGAATAAATGAGCTCTTAGTTTTTATGGAAATGAACTGAAAAGCAAGTTTTTTAGGTGATCGATATTTTGGTCGATTGTACAAATAACCCATATCAGATTTTATTTAAATAGGTTGTAGCTTTTTTGAATATTTTATCTCGTCGTAAGGTGATGCGATTCTACGTTTTCACAATACTGATTGTATCTTTCATGAAGTTATGCAAATATTTTTAATTTGTGTAATCTCTTCACTTCTCATTTCCTCCTGGTTATGAGTGCTTCGAGATAACGTGCTGGCAGAAACTTTTCGTTTGTCGAGTGACGAACGGTCACACCTTTTCAGAATTCATTTGACAGCAAACACAAAAATTAGCGTCTCGCTTACTTTGGCATAAAAACGTGACAATTGTCTGAACGCCCTTGCGACGTTCGTCACTGAGACTGAATGAAGCGTCGTTGCTCCGGAGATGTTCTCGAGAGTGGAACGAGAGGCAGAAAAGCGAAATGGAAGACGGCGAGGAAGTGAGAACAAGGCAATCGCTATCTGCGAGGTCGCGGGTGGCGTGTCTTCGGACAGAAGGTCCCGTAACGATGCTTCCTCATGGCAGAGTACTCGCTTCAGTGTTGCCAAATGAGTTTTTGTGGTGATAATCATCGCTAGTGAATGCATTCGCAAATTGTGTTATTCACACTAAAACAATTAAAGTGGGTAGTTTTTATTCATTATTTATTCAAATAAATGTATTTTGAGAATAAATAAAATATTAGATTGGAATAGACATGGAATTGAGTGCGTATTATGTTCCATGCTGGAGACTTCTGGGTGTGACGTGACAATTTATATTGGCAAATTGTTACTTAAAACAGAGGTACATTGGGCATACAGATACGTTCTCTCTGCTTATCGCTATTAATGCATTCACTATTAATAGTGGAAACAATAATAAAAAGTATGAGCGTAATAAGGGCTCTCCTTTCCCCCTGGAATCTTTCCAATGCAGCAATCACGAGGAAGGTAGCAGAAATTAGCATACTTAAACACAACAGATTCTCAGGTAAAAGGATAATTTCACCATTAAACTCACACTTCCTTAAGGATTAGGTCTACGCGGGTCTACCTGGGCCCGTCGCGTGAAAGGGTTCGTTGCCCAATTATGAGTCATAGAGTTGGCTTTCCTAATAATAATATATTGTTTTTAAATTTAAAAAATTGTATTGTTGTTTCAGAACAATTGAAATCTAACCTAGAAAATGACGAAATATGATACCAAAACCAACTATACTGACATCAAATGTACAATTTCCCGTTAGTCCAGTAATTAGGTGACGAAAAGAAGCAAATCTAGGAAACAATTGTTGTCTATCAGCTTTATTTTTTTAATTGTTTTTCGCCTATATCGTGTAAACAATGTATTTTAAAAACGCAATATTCCTGTACCGAAATAATGTAAATTAAATTTCCGACGTATTATGTTCTGTGTCATTTTGTTGCCAGACGAAGGGAATGACTCCAGAGCGCGAAGAAATTGATCAAAATTCTAGAATGGATACAACAATTATTTCTGTTGATTATTGAAGTCTGAGCCTGCAGTTCTCGTCCTCTTTCCGTTGTAAGTTTTTAAATTTAAAGTTATCGAGCTACTCCTAAAAAGATACAATTTTGTAACTCATTTTTTGCATTTGAAGTCGACAGTATCGAAAATGAATGAGCCAGTAGTCATGATGTTTGGACCTCAAAATGGTGACAATGTTATTTACTTCTAACATTTGTGTTTATTTCAACATCAATGAATTTACTATAATATTAGATAAACATATATGTTATACCACATACTTGACAATAAAATATGAAAAATACAAGGATAGTTTTACTTTAAAAAATCTACAGTGACTGGGTTTGAAAAACTAAAATCTACTATTCAGAGAATTACTCGAGAATTCTAGAAGCTTCCAAACATCAATGTTCTAGAAATGTTCCGTGCAATGTCTTTTGCTCTTATATTTCTTAACTTTATATTTCGACCCCAGAAAACAAGTGGAAAACATTTTTAGATTTAAAAGAAATTAAATATTGTGTCAAAGAGAAAACTGCAGCCAAACCGTACTCCAAAGCGTAATTAATTAGTTTTAAAACCAAAAGTGCCGAGCAATGATACACTGTCGAGAACTGATGCATTTACTCTCGTACGAAAATCAAGATATATTATTTTCCTTCTAATATTATGTGTTTAATGTGAGCATTAGGAAAATTACAAGTGGTATTCTCCTATTTGGGAATCAGTCTCCCAAAATGGATATTTCCGTCAAAATTTCGCAACCGAATGTTTTTCACGATTACAATACTTTCTACATACTACGAAAATAAGTAAAAACAGAAGCTTAAAACTCAGTTATGTCATAAATTCGTCGAGTTTGGATTCATTTTTATTGGAGTAATGTGTGGAATTCAAAAATTATAAGATAAGCGGAATAAAAATAATGTAAACTGATTATTGAGATTGGGTCAAGAGAAAAAAAACACTATTCCATACTGCCGACTTTTCGAAAATTTCTATTTTTTCTTCAGGGCTACACACAACAAGGTCTACAAAAGACCGATATTCTAATTTTCTAGCAATAAGTTAAACACTGAATAATACATTTTAACAAACACACACAAAACAAAACATACCTGTATAGATTCGCAATACAAGAACTCACTCATTACTCATCAATCACAGAACTTACTCTCATTCCATCTCGCGTACTATCACATACATTACTTCCCATCTGCATACATACTGTCTCGCACTCATCGCCAAACTAACTGAGCATCCCTTATGCTTACAAACAACTGTGGCGTAACATCACAGACACAAGGAAAAGAAAAATACCCAACATAAANATATCTATATATATATATATATATATATTAGATACTTAATAATTTGTAAGTGTAATAATAGGATAATTAATAATTTATTATTTACCCACATATTTTATAATTGATTAAGTCTAACACTATTGTTTATTTAATGTTTTTACAATGTTTGCATATATAAGTTGCTTAAATTATCTGTATCAGACTTTAAATTGCACGCGTAAACATGTAGTTGTTCCAACGTACTTACCAATCTTCTACCAATTTTCTTGTCAACAATTTTCGGGATCCCTTGTCATATTTATGCATGTATTCTCCATCTATAATAAATCCCCCTTCTATATCCATTAATTTTCGGTACTTCAGTTTTGTGACAAATAAATCTAAGGCATTATTGCATTGAGAACTTCCAGTGCTTCAGAAAATACTGTTTTATATGCTCCTCCCATCCGAGGTAGGCATAATCTTTGAATCCTCTTTAGTTTTCTATTACTTGATAAATAATTCGATGTCCCCAGGCAATACTTCTAAAATCAGGCGTATTTATTTATTATTTATTTATTTTCTATCTTTTTGGCGAGGTTCTGGTCATGATGCCTGCTCTTCCACCTAACCGTTGCACTTGGGAGAAGAAATTGGGAAGGTGAGATATTGGGTCGCCGGGGAAATTATGGTACCGAACCAACATAAGTCTGGAGTAGGTGAGGGAACTCAGGCTGAGAACCTAGTTCGGCCGAGCAGGGTTTGAACACACGCTCTACCTCTCAGCAGGATCGTGGAAACGTAGACGTTACCACTAAACCACCGCTGTCGGTAGCCCCTTTATTCAAATTAACATCCCGTTGATCAATATTGAACTTTGTTAAGCCTACCCTTAAAAGGTAATAATAGACTTTTTTGGCCTTGTCTATTGTCTATTCTAGGTCTTTAGTGAATAACAAACGATCATCTAAAACTAATCCAAGAAAACGATGTTTCCTAACTTTTTCAATATTTTGCCTATATAATTTCAATTGGGAATTTCTTCTATTTTCTTTGAAGTCACCAAACCACATGACTTTTGTTTTTGCCACCGATAGTCGCAACCCATACTTTTGCGTTATTCGTTCCATATTTTTCAGAACATTATTGCATGATGTCTCCAATAGCGGCCTACATGCTCCTTCAACTGTTATGGTGATATCATCGGTGTATGCAACATATTTTGTGTTATTTCTTTTTAGCTCTTCTAGAATGCTTTCCATCATGAGATTCGAAAACAGTGGTCCTGTTGCAGAACTCTGAGGGCAGCCACAATAAGCCTCTTGTAATCTTATCTCCTCCTATTTTTAGGGAAGTATTATCTCCGCACACATGCCTTGATGGTCATATGTAATCTCTACTTGAATTCTGGATACACATTCTTTATAATATGCGTTAAATTATCAAATCCTGGACATTTCTTAAATTTTAATTTGTGTATTATCATATCTAACTTTTCTGTAATTTGAATTTGTTCTTCCGTATCATGTTCATATATTTTCCTTATTTAATTCACTTACCCAAAATTTGTTTTGTTTTTTCGGAAATACTTCTAGTTTTTTGTCCTACCCCTTCCTACGTCGTTTCAGTCTCTTCACCTTCTTCAAACATGTGAATAAAGGAAAATATTGGCCACAACTGATATAAATGGCGGGACTGCCTGTTAGTGCAGTTAAGAGGGAGTTTTCCTGGAAGCAGGTACAGAAATGTGGGATTTTTTCCCACTTTTTGTGATGCGGGATTTCTTCACAGATCCCATACTTCCCTTCACCATGGTCATTTTGAAGTGTTGTGTCCCAAAATGCAAGTAAATACAAGTTCATCTTTATGCAAAAGTCTTTTCTAATCAAAATTGTGTTAATTTATGAATTTTATAAGTTATAATTTTTTGATGCATTTAACAAGTGATGTAAAATCATTTTTGTACCATTCTAGCCATTTCCTCAAAATTGCGAGTTTACGCGCTTGTTAAATGTCATATTTCAATTTGTGTCGCACCTAGACTTGATACTTGTTTATATAGTTGTGTTTTATCTAGTTATTTATTGCAATAATTTCTTTTCTTTTAAGAATGTGTTTAATATTATTCTGCCTTACGGATATTTAGTATTTAAACATTGTTTTGAAACAATGTAATGCACGATATATTCGTATTTTTCATTTAATTGAAATTTAGTATGTTGGTATATTCTAAATAAAACAACATGTTCGAAATAAAATACTAACATCAATTTCAATTTTAGCAAAACAAATCGACATTCGTATAATTTGAACAGGCACTATTGGATAATCAATTTTCGTACGATATGAAGCGTTATGTAGAACTATTCTTATGGGTAAGTGGTATTAAATTATCCGTTGGAACATACTTGAAATACATCTTGATAGTTGGTAACATTGAAGGAGAAGACTGATATTGTGCGAAGGGCACTTGTGTCTGCAAGGACAGCGGAAGAGAAAGGTCAATTATATTCTCCAGCCTTCTCTGTCCATTGTCTGAGATTCAATTACGGATTCAAATCTCTCTCACCCTTCTCATTTGAGAAGATTAGGAGTCATTGTAAGTGCTTCGTTACATTGTTTTGCATTTATCGAATAAAGTCGTCTGGTTTTCGTGATGTCTGGTTCTCGTGCAACCAAAATGTTGTTTACTGTCCTCGACTTACGTTTTACGATAGTATATCATAAAAGCATACAGGTTCGGATGTTCCTTATAGGTCTCTGGATCGGAATGCTTCTATAAAAGATTTAGACATTTATGACGACGTATTTTATTATTTTGTTAAGTTTATGGACGTATTTTATTATTTATTCCGTATACTGATGAACATATAAAATCTCCAAATAACGTTTGTAAATTCGACAAAAGAACGTTCGCACCTATGGAGTTAGTTTCTTTACATCACTCAAGAAAATAATGAACATAAAAGCATATTTATAAATCCCCACATGCGGCTATTAGCGAATTCACGCGAACACGTTCGCGATTCTATATGTAAATAATATTGATCTTACAGGAAAATGCAACTACTTACAACAAGAAATTATTCTGTATTCCCATGGCCAGCTATACAAGACCACGTATTTTACCTGACGTTACTCATCCAGGAGAAACAACAGTTTGTCTATTGTTTATTGGTATGCAACATGTGAATATAAATTATAAAATTTGAAATATTTTGTTCTAATAACTGCGTGAAGCAAGGTTTTCTTTCGTCGCGGTGAAATTTTAGAGAATTAACCTGTAATATTTTTAGTGGTCCTACGAGAATAGAAGCAGTTTTAATTTTCCGTATGGTTGGTCAAAGAAATGTGTGAGGGGTGAATATTCCCTTCGAGCTGTCGCAGGTGTATAAATCTCACAGCTGCACACCTCTGAACGCGCATTTCTGAAAATATTTTTGTGAGCCGTTTTAAGATATTATATCTTAAAACACACATACGAAGTTTAATTTGTCTACATTTTCGTAACGTAGTGCGAAAAAGTTTTACGTTCTGAAATTGGTGTGGAAATGGTCGCACTCGATGTTTCTTCGTTTTGTCAGAAGTTAATATGTTTCCGAGAAGAATGAGATCAGCGAAAACAACAAGGACATACGTTTTCTAATAGCTTATAAAGCTCTTATTTCATGCTTTACGTGGATAATTGGCTTAAAGGCAATGACGTATTTTTAATAGCCAGCAAATTATTCTTACTGTTTTTTTTACAAAAAAATGCAAAAAAATTAAAGCTTTGTACAGTGATATAGACCACAAACGTTTGTAACATGACTCATTATTAAAAGGCATTTGTCATCTGGGTCACGATGTAAGTTAACAATGGTATTCTCTATGGAATGAGAGCAAATGTTGAAGCGATAGCTTTTTTATTTCCATTTTGTCTCATGTCTTTCGCATGAAAATTTATAATAGTTTCAGAGTCATATAGTGACACAATGTTATAAATATATACTGTCTCCATTTTTTTTTTAGCGCAATAAATTTACGAGAATGTGTAATGGTTTCAGAACCAAGCAGTGTCGATAGGTGGTGTTACGTTTCAGTGTGTTAGAATATAGGGACAAAAAAGTTTGGTAATCAAGAATTCAACCTTCCCGAGTTTTCAAGGATTTATTTTTACGTATTTGAAAATTCCTTTTACAGAATTTTGCTGTGTTAACTCTTAGGGGAAGGGAATATTTCCATAAAATAAATCGAAAATGAATGCTTCTATCGATATTCAGGCATTTGCTAAACAATTTCGAATTGTTCCCATAACTCGATTCTGAGTTTTGCGATGTTTGTTTCATTTCGTTACGCGTGAACAGTTTTTTCACCAAAATAGTCATTTCTCCGTATATTTCTGGCGATTGCTGTGTGAGAGAGCGCTTATTCCACCCCCAACTTTCCCTCACCTTCTTCAGACCAATGTCGCTGTCGGTTCGGTACCTGACATTCCACATCAACCTAGCATGCGTCTTTCCAAATTCCTTCCCCCAATATTATATGTTTGGGAAATGGCGTCACGATATAAACCCTGTCGCGCGAAATTACATTAAAAACAAGTAAATAAATGGAATAGAAACTGTGATATCTATTTCTCAGAGCGTGAAGTTTCGCTGAAGTTGACGGCCAAGTTGAAATTGAATTTCTTTTATATACTATTTGGTTTATATTACTTATTGTAAAGAAATATAATACTTCCAATGATTGATACCTATCTTTTAATTATTTTCAAATGGAATTTCAAATTTCATTGGTGCACCACTTCCTTCTTCAATTTTTCTTCATTTATGTAACTGAATGTAGAACTAACCCCAGAACTATGACTACAGATAAAATCAGAGCTTCGTATTCGGTCGCGAGCTTTTAATATGATAACGAAACGTGTTTGAAGAAAATTCTTCCCTTGTTACTGATAGATATCTCGGAGTAAATTTATAAAATAGTATTTTTGTTTCTTTTTAGGAAAATTTTCTGCAAACACATTATTAGGCTAGTCAAGAATATGCAGAGCACAGTGTAATTTTTCTACTCACCCAGCACACAAGAAAGAAAAAAAAGAAAATTAATTAAATTGTAGGATAAACTATTAATTTTTTTGGATCATTTTAAATCGATTGACATCATTTTGTTTCCTTCGCGTAATTATGTCACTAAATTCTTATTCACTGCTTTCCTGATATTTAATTACTTTTTTTATTTCCTTATGAAAATTCTTTTTCCCGATTATATTTTATACTAGTTTTATCCTCCAGCCTCGCTTGTCAGATACTATGTTGTAGCTGTGATCATCAATCTTACATTTTTGTCTGTTTATTTCAGGTAAGTTCCTTTGTGGTGCTGTTCATGCTGTAAATTCCCTCTGGTGAGTCATTATCTTCTATGTTGATAATATTTTTTCACTGGACTTCGCATAGTATGTTGCCTAGAAAACGACGAACTCGTTATGTCAAAAAAATTGTAATCAGTATTCAAATTTATTAAAGAATAATAAAGCGTAAAAATTGGCATTGTGATATTTACATACGCTGCCTAAACGGTTAGAGGTAGGTGAGTACTATGTATACCAATATTGTTCGCCTCAAAGAGATGTACAAAAAGTCCGCTACAACATGTCTATTTACAAAGGTTAACATAAGTTATCGAAAAGAAAAAAAGTGTTTTAAAAATAGTCGTGTTAAAATACTTCAACTGAAGAGAGTAATTCATGTAGGTAAAATAAATCCTCAACAAATGAAAAGCGTTCTTTGTTGAAAACTGTCTTGAAATCATAAAATTTGGACGAATAGTTTAGATTTTACAAGCGTTTCAGTTGTGCACGTCACACGTCGTGCTCTACGTAAAGCGCTCTTTGGACTGCCATTTTCGACTACTCTAAAGTAGTGTAACATAACAAAAACACAATGGCGAAACGTGTTGCTTGTACTTGTATTATAAAATTCTTCATTTCTTACGATACACTTCTCGTCTTGTCGCTTATTCATATCATATTTCGAATGACGATATCGAATATATGGAGAGAAAGAGTAAAAGAGTCGATGTCATGTATTTTGATGTGAAATTTCTTTTCAATTATAGAAATACTGTCTTTCACAGGTCCGTTGACCTTTATATATTTAGATAATTGATTTTCCCATAAGAATAATTGATGAATCCAAAAAATTGTCTCGATAATTCATGAATATGACCAAGAATTCTTTCAGGGACAGCCGAATATGTACCTGAATACTTTGTTATTCACAATAAACAAATTATTTAGTTTTGCTTATATTTCTTGGAAGATTCGCGGAAAAAAAGATGTGACTACTCATGAACAGCAAGGCGAACAGTCCAAGCATATCCCATCGCAATCTTCTCTAATCAAATTTCCGTAATGTCACTTCAGTGCGTTTTGGCTGAGATTATTCACATTTTTTGCTATACATTTTTTAATGATGAAAAGTTGCTTCGTTGTTTTCTACCTTTACCAGTGACAAATAAAATAATTTCCAGTCACATTGAAGAATGGATTGTACGGCACGTTATTTAAGGGTGAAGAATGTGTTGATTTTTTTTTTTATTTTTGCAAATTTTATCAATGAGGGTCACTAAATTGATATTGGGCGTGAAAAATCCAAAAATTCATTTATTTTTGTAATTCTATTTACCCGGCCAAACAGTAATCATATTTGTTTGTAATACGTGAAAAACGAGAAATACCAATTTTGAAGGCGAAATTGAAGTTTTTTTTAATATTATAAAAAAAGAACACTGTTTTTCCAGATAAAACATTAGTTACCTTACATTTTATGTAATATTATCTAATAATTAAAAATTAATAATATTAATAAGAAATAATTACGATTGTATCAAGTTCTTAGTAAAAGCTGACGATCTACCTCTTTGCCTCTAATGTCGTCCTCCCATTTCGATTTGATTATCTTAGTCTCAAGGACCTAATTCGGTCAACGATTGAAATTTATTCCCACAAGCCGAATCATGACGCGTTTTGGGTATTTCTATTTGGTCATTCATTCATTTGAGCATTGGAGTATCTGAAATATACCTTCACTAAATACTACGCTGATCGCTTAGATGTTCACAAAACAGCATGTAGTACAATTTTGTTATGCAATGTTAGCTGTTGCTATGAAAACAATAAATGATGTGGTCCTTCTGTCCAAAAACGTATTTACTTCTAAATGAATTAATTTTTAATGCTTTGACTTTTTAGACCGAGATTAAAATGAAGAGGTAACTTAGGGTGTGAAGATCACAAACGAGTGAAGTTTGCGGCATTGTGACTTCTACTCAGCGTATTATACTACTCTCCCAGATGTATAGTATTTGTTGAATCATATCCAATAGCTTGTATGCTTTTCTTAATACACTAGCCAAGTACCCGCAGCTTTGCTCGAGTGAATTCTGTAATATGTCTCCAGTTTTATTTCTTATCATACCCTCGTTGGTATCCACTAACAATGTTATCCATTAATGTTGGAGGTTTGATAATATTGGTGTGTACCCTCAATCCCTTACTTTCACTGATGTAACTCAAAAAAATTGTATTTATTATAATAATCGACCCTAATATCGGTCGTTTTACGTTAATTTTTCTCTCTTTCCCTTTCCGCCCCCAGCTCTAAGAATACAGTTATTCTATGACATGTCAACTTGAATATAACTGCATTTGTAGTTGAAACATCTCGCCAACCCTTCAAACTATGTATCCGATGCATTATTAATTTTGTATATATCAATATTAGTTTTCAATTCTTTTTATCCAAAAACCTATTTCCACTCACACCCACCCACCCAACGGGTGCTAGTGGTGTGTTTGTTTTTTGAGAGCTGAGTTCAGACTTACACGATATCGGGATTCACTATCAACTCAGTGACATCGAAAATTATGGACTTGTCACGGGTAATTCATGTTCGACATTTTTGTCATGGCATCCCCTTTCCTAGCGGTGCTTCAGTTTATACGGGCTGATTGTGGACTTGGACGTCTTCGAGAATGTAAATACTAATTTCAGTTACCCCGAAAACAACGATCTCAACACTAATATCGGCCACTTTCGGTTATTGTTACATTTCACTCCTCATCCCCAACACAAAGGGAATTTATTCCTTATTGGCTACTTATCTGGCAATGAGGGTGTAGAGTCATTTTTTGTGATATCACCTTTTTACGCTAAGTGATACATCTAAGAGACATCTCTGAAACACACACTCTTTGAATGAGTTGAGTGACTCATCTTAATTGTTGGCTATCTCTGGAAAATGCCATAGGCTTATTCAAATTTCTTGCAAATGATTTTAAAAAATAGAGGAAATCATTGGACATGATACGAGTATAATCTAACCCATTAATTACAAGTTCCTTTGCTGGCTATATATTAAAATCATGATCTTGTACTGCTCAATTTGGACGAGTCCAGAAATTTCATTATTCCTTACGAAACGGATGAACAACCGATAGCTGGTCGAGTTATGACGTCATACCATCGATTGCACAAAATCGAACACGCTGCTGTCCGCACGAAAACGAAAGATTGCGAGCACATGGGTCCTTGAATTTGAACCTTTGCTCCACAACCTAGTGAGAGGACACTCCTCTGATCTCATCTCTGCCATTGTGGGTCGACCTCATCACTTCTGTCGTGGGTCGACATACAAGGACATTTTCTCCTGTTCAAAAAACCATATGCGTCCTTGCTTTCGAACACTTCACTTCGCAACTCATCACTGTCATCGTGGGTCGGCTACTAGCCGACATTTTCGCAAGTTCAAGTCCTCGCTTCTATTCTACAGAAGGCACTTTCGACCACGAGATCATCGCTCATCAATCTCTGGATTTGGTAACGAGACTCCGATCCAACTCTACTATACTCAACTTTCAATTTCAACCAGCTGATTTCCAAAATCATCTCATCAGCACGCTCTCTTGGAAAACCAGTATTTTATCATTATATTTCATGGCATGTCATTAAACTATCTTGTTGTTGTTAGCAATCAACATTCATCTTACTACGTTATCCTTCTTACTCTCTATTTTTTCATTACTAACATTTCTTGTGCATGTAAGATCAAATTTGTCTGCACAGGAAGTGTCACTTCACTTCAGCGATCCCAAAAATGATTTATTCGACACCAATATCGGTCGTGTTTTATTATATATACCTGTCCTTTTTTCCCACCCCTACCCCAGGGGCGCTAGGGATATACGCATTAACTGCAATGTGGACTGTGTATAATTGGCGAAATGTGTGTGTTTTTCGCGTATCCAGTATGTTTTTTTTCATTTATGCTTTCCCCATTTATGCGTTTTTCCAATTCGAGTTTTTCCAATATCCCATATATGCGTTTTACCTATATATGAGTTTTTCCCATATCATATACGCCTCATTTCGTATATGCGTTGTTTCACATGTGCCTTTTCCCATACATGAGGGTTTTGCATCTCTCTCTCTCGAAAATCCATGCATAAGGGGGTGAATAGGAGGCTGGAATGTTTATGTATGTATTCCACCATAACTCGGGAATGCTTGGAGTAATATGAACCAAACATGATACATAGTTGATTGACTTTCTGACAACAAGCTCTGTTTGGGTAAGATATCACTGGCACTCCTAGGGAGGGGGTGGGAAGAGGGTGACATGTAGAAATTATGGAAAAACTTTATTAGATTCGAAACCATTCTTTTCGGTGTTGTTGAGATGGGTAAGGGCATGCCCGATGCTAAGTAAGTTCACGATCAGTCCACATTATATATATATATATATATATATATATATATATATATATATATATATATATATATATATATAAACTGGAAAATTAAACCAAGAACACCATGAATTCGTGGACCCACAAGAAGGAAATTTTATTGACACATTCTTGAGAACGCGTACAACAAACGAACACACCGACAGAGCCATAAGCACATGAGTGTAGTCGACAGGGCGTGTGAAATGTCAGAGCTAGTACTCTGTGTACCCTCCTTTTGCAACAATGCAGGCTGCATTTCTCCCATGGAGACGATCGTAGAGGTGACGAATGTAGTCTTGCGGAATGACCTGCCATGCAATTTGTACCTGGTGCCTCGTTTGGGACAGTTTTCCTGCCGGTCTTGAAGCGCGCGCAATATGACGTTTCATCCAGTCCCAAACACGCTCAATCTGGGATCGATATGGGGATCGTGCTGGCCAGGGTAGTTGACGTAGACCTTGAAGGGCAATTGGGAGACACGGACTGGATGTGCATTGTCCTGTTGGAAAAGGATATCGCCTTGTTGGTGCACGAACGGAAGCACGACTGGTTGAATGATGTTTTCGATGTACCGTGCACTGTTCAATGTTCCCTCTACGATCACCAAAGGAGAACGGCCATTGTAAGAAACGATGCCAGATGTTGACCTTGTGTGTCTGTGTCTTATACACTCCTGACGTTGGCGTTCACGTGTACGACGCCACACACGCATACGACCGTCATTGGCACCAAGGCAGAAACGACTCTCATCACTGAAGACAAGTCGCCATTCGTCCTTCCATAAACGCCTATCGCGACACCACTGGAGGTGAGCTGCACGATGTTGGGGCGTGAGCGGAAGATGCCCTAACGGCACGCATGATCGTAGCCCTGCTTCACGGAGACGGTTATGAATGGTTCTCGCTGATAGCCCCGGAGAAACAGTGCCTCCTAATTTGTTGCGAAGTCGCGGTGCGGTCCGATACGACACTTCGTAAGATGCGACGATCTTGGTGTGCAATCTGTACGTCGTAACTGTCCGGACCGGCTGATGGGCACGTTCCCCTTCTGCTGACCACCGGCGACAACATCGATGTACTGTGGAGACCTCTCGCCCCACGTGTTGCGCAATTCTGCGGTATGACCACTCAGCCTCCTGAAGACCCACTATACGCCCTCGCTCAAACTCCATCAATTGCGCAAACATGCATGCGTTTCGTAACATTGGCAGCTGTGCATTTTCTCACATCTTGAGTACTTTGTCTCCTAAACCACAAACCATCTCGCAGAGGTGGACTTTTAGGAGGCATCAAGTCTCTTCCCCATCCGATAAATTTAATAATATGAATTATTCACTAGTATAGTTGATAATGTAATTTATTGTAATCGAAGGAATTTCATATAGTTTCCTGCATCGCCGCATGGAGGTTGTCAGTGTGTTAAAGAATGTTTGACATGGGGACTTAAATATGTTTCTTAAATATTGTGTTATATATTGTATGTTGAGGTTTTAACAGTTTTTAATGTTTCAATTATTATGTTTATGGTCCTCCAGCACAACTTGATAAGTGTTCTCATTGGGAAGGACCGAAACTTGATGAATTAATCATATGTGACTGGTAATTCGAATAAAATAAATTACAATAAAACTAATGTTTAAGTCGTGTCCCAACCGTTTTATTACCCAGTTGTACCCGCATCCTTACACGAGTGAATTTTCTTCAAATATGCTTATATAGCAATGACATCTAATAGAAATGTTCTGCTTGTATGTTGTTTCGTAGTATAGGCGTGTAATGTTCATTATCATAATATTCTTCATTCTTTTCACTAATATAATTCTCGATGACAAAATGTCTATTTTTATGAGATGAAATTTGTTATAGAGATATTTAGACGGCTTCCTTGAATTATGTATAATGATGTAAATGTAGTTTAACTTTCCTGATGGTTTCAACCGACAATCGTGGCGTAGAAACAGCCAACTAAACAACCAAATGTCAATAATCGCTTATTGAACGAGATCGTATCTCAAGTCTAGGATCACCTGATGTTACTCAGCTGTTCCATAACTATTGATACGGGCCAAAGAGTCTTAAATCAGGTCTCAATAAAGTGTGTTCGACTGGTGCGGAGACGCGAACTGAATCGGGGCGTATTTGAATGGTGGAACACAAAGCTGAATCTTGTTGAATTAGTTTCACCATGATTCTGATTGATTCTGGCTGACCCTGATTAGTCCGGTGTATAGTGAGCCTTAGAGAACAGGAGTTACTGAATTGAAGTATCTTGGGGTAAGCTATAGAGAAACGAAGTTTTTGTTGCATTGAAATTGACTATTGTTTTTACATTTGGGAGTACTGTTTCCAAATCTTAAATTAGTTTTCATCTCTAAGCTATAATTCTTTTACAACTCGACCACTTTTTCTGTTAAAGTATTTCAATTATTTAATATTTTTCATGTATTAAAAAACAAAGTGCATCTCTCTCTCTCTCTCTCTCTCTCTCTCTCTATATATATATATATATATATATATATATATATATATATATATATATATATATAATATATTCGACCTTTTTTATTGAGCAAGCGTTTGTAGAATTGCTGAGGATAATTGGTTATTCTTGTCCTTTGCCCCTGATGGTTCTGTTCTTGATGGAAGCGTGTTTCTATTTCAATACCTAAGATTTCCAAGATGTTGTTTCGAAGGACAGAGAAATTAAACAAAATTCGTCCAACCACAACTTTGTAGTTACGTTTTTTAGTTGCTAACGAAATGTGTTTATAACTTGCTCGAAACAAGCATGCTTCGTTTTTTGATATTCATCTTCCTTACGAACTCAACATTACGTATAGGGTTTTAATTTGAGAACCAAAAAACACATTTTGATTGTTTTTTACAAAAAACTAATTCCTATTGATACGCCAATTTTTCTGTGTTGTGTTTTTATCGTGCACGTCTATGTCAAAGTGATACGTAGTAAAACCTTTCAGTTGAAGCCATCAATGCAGATGTTCCAGTTATTCTTATGATATTTGAGTAATTCATTGTTAATTTGTTTTTATATTCTTCTCTCGAATGCTCTGGTGATTAACTGGAATAGATCTAAAGAATATTCTCATTGTGAAACAGGACACATTGAAAACTGTATTTGGAGCTATCGCGAATTAGTCATGAGTTGGACTGTACTTGTAATAGGATATTGATTCAGTGAGAAGACCTGGATTATCATAGTTGTAAAAGATATTCTCCTGGAAGGAATATCCTTTCCCGCTGTACGAAGTATGACTCTTTTGCTCTGAGTTGCAATATATTTTTCTTTACACTTTTGTGCAATCAAATTTAAAATAACATTCCTATTTTCCCACTTATAAGCTTCCTATAGATTTTGGGTTGCTGAACTTGTATCCAATTTTAACATATAGTCGTAGAATTTTTACAATTCTCATTATTTTTTAGAAACGATTTTTTTTTTATGTAGGGTGATGACTACTAGTTGAACAGTAAAATCGCAACAAAAACGTATGTTAGTTCAGAGTTATCAAATATTTTTTATGTGGCAAGTAATTTATGTTTAGTGTGTAAACTGTGTATATAATTCGTCAGGAGAATTTTTCCATGTTTTCTTGGTGCACATGACTTACCTTCCGATGAGAGATTTGTTAATTTATTTTTAAGACTTTCATCGATTTTTAGATTGCGGAGGTGTCGGAGAATGTAGCTTCACTGATTTCAGGTAACTCTAAAATGTAAATTTCGCACTCAAAAGTGTAGTCTACGAGTTAGTTAGCAATTCTTATATATAAATAAAAATTAAATGCTGTTCGTTGGTAAGCGCATCACTTGAGAATGGCTGGACCGATTTGGCTAATTATTTTGTCTGTAAAAGTCATAATAAGGATTTTTGGTAAAGAAAAATTATTTTGCTTGGTTCGTTGTGGTCCTGGAAAAGTTTTCAGGAAAAATATATTGAGACAATTGCAAAGGTAAGTCGGAAAATTCGGACAAAGTGCAAAAATCATAATGTTTGTATGCACTCTTGATCATAACGGACGATATGAACGACACATATGGTTGTTTCTTTTTAGAAATGTGGACAGGACAACGTCTGTCGGGTCAGCTAGTTTTAAATATATATTTTTTGTGCATGGTGTAGATTTGTTTTGTATTAGAGGACATTCCAATGCTTTTAGGGAGTGTGCATTTAAAGTGAAAGTCATTATAGTTAATATTCCTTGTACCTCGATATAAGTGGTATCCACAATCTTGTTATTTAATGTGAAAATTAAATGTTCCCCTATACTTCATCTATTTTCCACTACCGGTAGTACTGAAGATGAAAATATTTTTTATTGTAATGCTGAATCGTTATATTATTTTTAAATTATCGAAATATTTTTGCATCGTTCTTCTGTCTATTACCTTTTTTTATTTGCGACGGTAGTAGGAAGTTTCCTGATGAAGTGTCTTCGAAAAACGGTGTGAAGGTGGTGTTATGGATGGGGAATACCTGACCTTCATGACTCACTTGTTGAATGATTCACTTTCCGGGATGCTTTGCGCAATAGCTTATGTCACAGAATCGAAGATCTTTATTTACGGGAACGAAGAGCTCGAGACTAACCATGAATCTACCATTACTCCATTTCCCTTCTAGCTGTAGTTTGCAATTATTTTATCTTCCCCCGTGTTGTTCAGAGCACCATCACCATTGAAAGGAGAGATCAAATTCCGGAGACAAGACGTTACCTAGAATGTCGAGTAATTCAAGACTGTAGAAGTTGAAGTTTTTTTTCGAATATAATGATAGTAGTTGTGTTTTTAATTATAGACTTCTTTCATATTTTTTTACAATGTTTTACCTATTATTCTAGGATTAACTTTTATTTCTGTCTCGATGCGGTACACCTTTTTTATTGGAACGGTTTCATTGATGTATTCGGGAATAGAATATGAATGTTATAGAAATTACTTTTTTCTTTCTTTACTTCAATTTGTGCCTAAATGAAAATCTCCTTATAGTTTGTTCAGACTTCCCCGCATTAGTGTACCTACGCTTCTGTACTAGTGTGTATGTACATGGTAAATCCACATGGGTCATTAATGACAAAAATAATCTTACTCGCATTTGTTATCTCTAACATAGTGTTAGAAGATAATTATTTGATCTACTTTCTATAATACTTTTCTCTGATGTTCACAAGCCATGTTTTGAAATACATCTACATTCTGTCATGCTTATGAGTAGTGTTATACCTTGACATTATCTGATGCAAATTCTTGAGAATAATCGTCTGTTTTGAACAATAATTATCTACTATCTCTATCTCCAGGTGGTGTTATTGTTATTTTATTTCCAGTTCTGTCATCAGTATTGAATAAATGCCTTTGTATCGACGTAAAAAAGTCCTCGCTGTTGTACCAGACGAATATATGCGAAATGAGCTTCTCTTTTTCCGCAATAACTGGCATTCAGTTATTAACTTGTTTACCTTTAAACCTCGTAATTTACCAACACATTCTCAGCAAGTGAAGTTTTTGGTGAGAAAGACTGCAATAAAATTTGTCCTAAACGACCATTGGAACAAAATAAATTTTCGTATCGTTCAAATCTATTTTACCATGTAACTACCTCCTATGTAAATTTCTACCGTCGTCGTGTCGTTATCCCGAGTGGGGTTACGCTAGAAAATCTTTCCAGATAGAATTAATTCTCACGATTTATTCGGTTTCTCAAGATTGCTCTGAGCGAAGGCGATAACTCTTTAATTCGATAAGAGAGTAAATTGGCCTTGGAAGAGAGGTAAGTGGCTATTGTGAGAGATAAGCCCCTGGAAAGTTCTCACGATGATGCAACATGGACAAACTGACGAACTGAAACCTCGAAACGATGCTTTGCTTTGTGAAGTTCAAGGTTATTGTAGAATACCGTAAACAATTTCAATGATTGACTATGAGATATTATGGAGTAGTACTTTCGTTTATGTGGGTTTAAACTAAAAAAGCAAAGGGACATGCAAGAGGCAAATTATATACACAAAATTATGTATACTCAATATTTTCCGAATCTATAGTTTGTTAATAATGCGTACATCTGAAATAACTTTTTTGTATTTTATTAAATACCAATTTGTTAGTATTTAATTAATACTATAACACGTAACGAACTATTCTTGTTATCTTAGGAAATGTTAAATCTGCCTCTGCCTAAGGGCCCTTGATCGGAATTGATGGGACGGTCCCTTGCTTGCTTTCGAAGAGTAAAGTGTGGTCATACGCAGTTTGTACTGCATTTTTGACGATAAATTTATTTATTTAGATTTCAATTATGGCCCGTTTACACGGGTCAAGGTGCTAGACAGGTAACCAGAGGCAACCGGGAGCAGGATACTTGCCAACAAAATCTGTTCAGTCGGGGCAAGTAACCGGCATGGCAGCTTGCCTGCAAGTATGACCGAGTGTGCTTCGTCGGTAATACGTACGAGTGAAATGAGGAATACGGTACGGCATTTTTGTCGTGAACTAATTCGTAAATAATGTGATCCGCTGCTGGATGATTTAGAAAAAATGAAATTGTGGACTACGAAGTTGTTGCAGTTGTGGAGAACGGGATATACCGGACATCGTGACCTCAAGCGATATCACAGTTCAAAGGACTTTCTGACTATTGAATTTGATTTGAAACCGATTGATGTTCAGATACGAGTTGTACGGAATTACTCCTGTGATGGACAGGACTGTGGGAACTATAGAAACTTACTCCATAACTTTTTGTTTTCAAAGCTTGATATTTCTCGTAGCTTGTAGTTATGGGTTTTGGTCTATGCAATATCGACGGTATTTGTGATTTTCTTAAATTTGTTTGTTAGAATAATCTTGTGGGGAGGATTGATGTATGAAAATAAATTTTATACTTGTTCTCGAAATTGGGTTTTGGGAAGTACTTGTACATAATGGGCAAAATAAATCTGACCTGGAAAATAATGTAAACTGCCCTTAGAAATTGCTGGAAGGGGCCACTGGTGACGTTGATACAACAACTTGTTGCTTTACCGAACTCTGTCCCGAGTATGCGCAGTTCTTTGCCGTATCATGTCGTTTATGCGAGTGAGACGTGCTGACGTGTTTAATACAGCACGAAATAGTGAGGACGATAAAACAACGTGTGTTCATTGTCGAATGTTGTGCGCAAGAATTTAAGATAAAAGTGGTGTTTTCACAAAACCTCTAGCAGAGTCTGCAATGCAAAACTTAATGGCACAATGGCGCGAAACGGGATATGTAGAGGATTAAAACCGTGACTATCCGGTAAGAGTTCGAACACCAGAAAACATTGCTCAAGTGAAGGAAAGCCTGGAAAAAGAGTCCGTCGAAATCTCAACGCCGGTATCTGTACGAGCGGTAATTAAGACATCGTCATGTCGAAACATCAAGAAGTACCTGCATCTTTATCCTTACAAATTTATTGTCGTGCGTGGTCGTGCAGACAAACTTTAGCGTGTTGAGTTCTGCCGGATGTTTCCGAGTGAAGAAGGATAAGGACTTCTGGATCCTTAGTTTTTTCATTGTTTCAGTTGAGACTCGATTCAGCCTTTCAGGGTATGTGAACTCACAGAAACTACACCATTAAACATCAGCAAATCCCGATCAATGCAGTGAATAGACGCTGCATACTTTCAAGTTTGGTGCGCAATGTCTGGTTATCGCATCATAACCCGATTCTCTCACCTTCCTGTTAATGCTGGCCATTATGAACAGAATCTGTTTAATCCATTATGAGCAGAATCTCTTTAAACCATTTGAGGAGGAATTAACAGAAAATGAATGTGGCTGTATGGATATTTTCAGCAAGACGGAACAAAGCACCCGCCGCCTTGTAAACCTTGTCACGTGTGCAGACAGCAAACTGTTGTTGCCTTGACGTCACTAGTGGCCATTTCTCGTATTTTCATTGAAGGGCAGTTCTCCTGTTGATTAACAAAGGTCAATTTTCTTACAAGATTACAATTCTTTTCCGGAACAGTTTTATTTTACCCATCCTGTGGTAGGGGATAGTCTTCTACTAATCCATATTTTACGCAGAGTTTGTGATGGATGATATCAGCAAACTGATTGTGTCTATGGGTATTGTTTTTTATTAATATTATTATTTTTATTTCAATGCAGTATACATAGCTTTCTTCCATATGACTATTTCGGAGTGTGAAGAGATCCTTTCAACAAAAATTAAAGCAGCGCTCCAGGCAGTTGCCCAAATGCGTGTAACAAATATCTTTTTTACCTATGAGTGTGTGATATGAACTGTTTTGTGCGAACGCGGCAGTCGTAAAACTGCAGCTGTGAGCTGACACCATGGGTCCTGAAAGCAGCACTTCGTTGAAGAGATACATTCGGCGTTAATATTTCGTACCCGGTGCTGGAATAGGCGGCGCGCGGCGTGGTCCCCTCGGTGTCTGCCAAATTGTGCGGAATGCTAATGCGACGGATAGGCACTCACTCTCTCTCCGGCACATGGGAGGCGTTGCGGAGACGACAGGCGAACAGACGCCGCTTGACTTCGAATTGGCGCATTTTGGGAAGGAAAAGTGATGTTGCCTCATCGGTGGGTTTCACGCCGCATTTACGGTTCCTTTTGATCACGTTCTCTTACAGTCAAACGAAGCGTCATGGAAACTGTGCTGGAAATTTAGTTTCCCGAAATGTCCTGGCACTCGTGATAATTTTGATGCTTTGTCTGAGTAGTTAGCAAACCTTGATGTAACGAATTTGAGGCTTTGATTTCCATTGTGCATTTGAAAATGGTAGTATAAGTCTTGTATTCAAATTTGATCACTTTGTTGGTGTAAGAATTGCTTTTGACAAATGAATGTTCGAATGTAGTAGGTGTTATGAATATCAGTATGTTTTCAGAGTTTTCGATGTGTCGCTAAGTACCTTCTTGGACATCAATTTTTTCTTTTGTTAAATTTTTTAAATACGAAATTTTCTCCAAAAATTTCGTGAGCTCGGTTTTTGCAAACCGATAATCCGGAACGTATAGCGATATTTGCGCTATAAATAACGAAGCAAATTTTCAAAATTAGACTTCAGAAACGTTTTGGTATCAACAGAAATAGATCGCACCTCTTTGTCAGTTTAGAAGATTTGGCTGTTATCGTGTTATTCTCTTGCAAACATATCGAGTGCGCTATGTGTATTCGTGTTCCAAGAAAAATAAAGGGATTTTAATTGCGCTGTAGCAGAGCGTTTACCGTTATGAAACACAATACGATAGACGCCTGTTGTTTTCTTCAAACTTGTCTTCATTTTACTAGAGTCAATTTCCTGGTTTCAAAAGAAACAAATGCGAAGAGCTTGTGTGGAGGACTTGTCTGCGTATAAGATTTCTTTTTCTGTGAATTATTTTTATTATAAGTCTTATGCAGCATTTCGTTGGTTTTGTTCTGAAAAGGTCAAATAATCCTGTAATAGAAGGATGCACCTTTCGATGACATCTGCTAATATTATAATGGTTTAATGAAACAATAGTCAAACACTATTGGTTGGAACATAACGTACCAGGGGAACTAAGAATCACAAATGACTATCATGTTGGTACAAGATAAAAACTTTAACTGAATTTTTTCCACTTGGCAATGTTTCTTCTTGCCTCGCATGTATAATATTTTGTTAATATTATCTATTGCATTTACTATTACAAAAAAATTATTAAAACAACCTGTTTTCCTCCTAAAAGTCTGTAAAGTACATCTGGAACAACTGAAAGACATATTTTGAACGTCTAGAGACGTCTTCACGATACATTTTACATTTTTTCGCCCTGAAACTTTTTTTCATTTATTTTCCCGTTCTTCACGAGAAACTGTACCATTAATGAAAAGAAAAAAAATACAGTTTTCACAGGTTACACTCGTATACATCTTAGAATTGAGGCGCTGAGAACCAGAAGGGTCCAAAGCACAGAAAGTAAGTTTTGAGAAAATATGATATTTGTGAAACTGAAATTCTTACTGAATTCTCTTGTGTCTGGACTTTTATTTGGTTTTTGGTTGTACTCCATACGTCTCAAATTATATCTAAACAAATGTGAACCCACTTTATATTTGTAAGATAAAACTTGTAAGATATTTGGATATATTTATGTTCAAATATGATTTTTTTACAGAGAATAGGAATACACAATACAATATATCCATTTTGTACTAATTTTCTCTGTTAGTTATTAATAATAATACATACAATCTAGAATTGCATTGAAACACTGAAGACTCTTCTGTCCATTTCAGTCTTCATCATTATTATTGTTGTCTTTCGTTAGTCAAACTTAAGTTTCGGAGAAAACTGCTTTTCTCTTTCATCACATTTCTGTGCTTCAAAATTTATATATTCCTTCTACCTGAGTATTTTGTTACTAGATGTTGTAGTTAGTCTCTGAAATCTGTTAGCATTGGTCTCTCTCGACGAGGTTTCAGAAGAGAGGCCAATTCCCATGCCTCGAGGATAGAGTATGTTTTCTTAAACATCGGTTGTGGGCAATGTGCTGAAAATTTTAGCACTGTATGGTTCCTGTAATTTATTTTCTCACCGCGTATATTCATTTTCGGCTTATTAATGAGGTCATTGAAAGCGTCAATTGTTTTAAAATCTTCAGCTACCATTTTAATCACTATGAAGGCCTTAACCAGTCTTGCTCTTTCAATAATTTTACACCATCCATCAATAGAAAATACTGCTACTGTTTTTCTCTTCAACTTCTCTATATGTCCAAAGTCAGCATCACACGGTAAAAAAGTGTGACCTGAAACAAGAAATTTATGAGTTATTTCCTCATATTCGCCAGAATGAACTAATGCACAAAAAAAGAATGAATGGTGGTATTCTTATTCTGGCCAGGGTAAAATATCAGTTTCTTCTACCCATTGGTAATTTGCTTTAAAACTTCAAGTAAACATGATACTACATCATCACTACCTCTGGACACACGAAAAATGAGGTAGGCTTGAGTTATTTATTGCACATTTAATGCATAAAAAATTGTGTCTATAAGTTAACCATATTTCATTAGTACAGCCTTTGAGTGTCCAGTTGTATACTTTAAAAATACCTACTAATGCGTATTATATACATGCTATGTATTAACAAGTGAATAACACTGAGCTAGAAAACTCAGCTTGTGCTTTGGGCCCATATGGAATTGAATGTCAGATGAAGTGCCTGAACACCCTTTCATAAATCCTGTAATATGTACACTTAGGACTAAAGCACAGCCATAGCTAGTTCACCATATGATCCGCAGCTGTCAGGAGTATGAACACGTACTAAAATACCAATTTGACCATGGTGTGCTTTAGGCCCTTCTGGTTTTGGGCGCCTCAATTATTTACCTACTGTACGTATCGAAGTGAGACCTGGGCAATAATATCAGAAAATGTGTTATGGGCGTATGAAAAATGAGTGAATACATTCATTTGCCCCGTATGTGACAATTGTATGTGGAGGATAAGATGTAATGAAATATATATTACATGTGAAATACAAATGTTAATCATATTGGTAATGGCAAAATGACTCCTGGAGTGTGTCGTCTATTAAGGAGACCCGTAGGGAGATAAATAAGATATGAGTGGAATTACGAGTAAAATGTCGGAGGACAAAGGCGTGGATCATACAGTGTTTTCATATGTGAAGACTTCCCATCCGTGGATGTAGAGTGAGTCATGAAATAATGCTCATTCCTCGAAATTTAACTAAACAAGAAAAAATAATTACAAATCTCAAATGATACTTAAAAATCAACTACGACTTCCAGTTCCACTGTAAACGGTATTTAGTGCAAAACTCGTTTTCTGAATGAGTTTCCCAGTTGCTGGGTCCAGCAGTGATAACCTGAAACATAATCGTACCAATAAATATAAACTTTTCAGGTGAAAAGAAACGTATAAATGATGCAGTAAAAAAATATTTTCATACACAACTACTCTACATATAGTCACACCCTACAGCCAAAACATGTTCGGGGAGAATATTGCCTATCATCAGCCTATCGTGCATAGTCCTGGTATGGTGGTAGTAACGAATGAACTTTCCAACAAAAACGTTCTACATTATAATTTCAACAATCGGTGTTTAAATTTGTTTATGTATATCCTATTCCAATCATTGAATTCATTGTATTGATAGACCAATCACAATATTGTTTTTTATCTTGCAGATCGTGCTTGTTGTGCGAAACTTACGGCCGCTACTCACAATTTTTGTTCGTTTAAAATTAAATATTTCACTTAGGAAAACAAGTATATTTAGAAAAATGTCCACTTAAAATTTAGAATTTAATAATTCCAACTGAGAACAAAATGAAATTGTTCATGCACCACCAGTATTACTGCAGAGCAACCCTATTCAAGCTAGGCTGTTGACGGGGGAAACGTGTCTTGAAACATATTCTACCATAAGGTGCGAATGTATAGTAAAATATTAATTTATTATTTTACGAAGACTTTGCTGCGTTAAATCCATCAAAAATATTACTCATAAGTACAGCACGTCTCCCTCATGATACCTACTCATCCATCTTCCAGTGAGAATTTCCTTGACTTCCCTCTACAGCCCTCCATGTCGGTGGCATAGCATAGAGTCCATAATTAAAGTTGACTTTAGTGCTTGTTCTACGTACCCAGGGCAATGAAGGTACTCTCATTTTGGCCTGAAAATATTATGGTAATATTAATCTTCCGAACAAATTCTTCTAATATTGAGAAAAGAGAATATTCTTGCGTGATAACATACATCTTACAACTGTGAGGAAAGGCTATGGGAACAAATCCCCGCTTTGTGGAATCTACAATGATATTAATTGGCGTAATCCCAAAAAGACACTCCTGTTTCAAGTTCTGGGCACAAAAGCAGTTGACATGGTTACTCCCTGGCGTGCTTTTATGTAAACAATGTAGAAACAATTAATGGTTGGTGAGTAATGGATCGGGACTCCGCCTACAAGTTCTCGGGAGGATTTAAATTTACATTCTCCTTTCATTTACTTTTTTCCTCTTTTCTCTCATTCTTTCTTTTCTTTGTAAAAAACAAACTAAAATGTTCAGAACTTGCATTTATTAATTTATGATTAATTATTCAACTGTTGTATATCCTTTCCTGTCGCCCTTACGTTTAGATATGTGAGGACTCGAATGACATAGTTGTTGGCGAGCCCTAAAACCCCAATAATAAAAATAATAATAATAACATTGGTACATGTAATACACAATATATATTTTTTTAATATGCAGACAAACCGTGAGACATGCAGGACGTACCTTATCTTCTTTGGAACACTCGCTGACGAATCACTAATCTGTTAGGTCACTCAATCACTGCTCTATTCACTGTCCGAACAGTAGTTTCAATAAACTTTAGTTTCAATAAACCTGCACGTAAAAACAGAATGGTCACACAAGATGACACTGATTGAGAAGTGATAAGCTCTTTAATAATATTCCTAATCGATAATAATAAGAAGAAGGAGAAGTACGAATATTCCCAAAATGTCAACATTTCTGTAGTCGATTGATGTAGAATACCTTTACGATATGTTATAGATATTGCTCCTTCGATGTATGTAAACGCAAACCAATTATGGTTGTTGCGTTTCTGTGTAGCATTTCGTATCCTGATTTTTAACTTCTACAAATATGTGACTCGCAATTCATATATATCGAACACGATAATCATTTCGTTTGATGGACGTATGGACTTCAAAATCAGACATCTTGGGGAGTTCGTAGTTTTCTTAATGAATTGTCTTTTTGAACTTTGTTCAGTGGTGTGTTTTAGGGTGGAGATGCATCCGGACTGTGCAACTGAAATGAATGAAAAATCGCTATTCTTGTATTTCCTTAAAAAATATGTTTGGTACGTAAACCTATTTTTTTGCATTGGATAGTAATAATTAATTCTTATGCAATCTTTAATTGCCTTCAAAATACACCATTTTGTTCTATTCTTTCCAAATTTCCCATACCCCCAGAATCGCAGGAGATGTACTTCCCCCTTCGGAAAAAAATTCTGGATCCGCTACTGACTGTTTTTATTCGAAGATATCCATAGAGCGTTGATGTAAGCAGCGTGTGTCTTGTTCACTTCCAGCTCACGCAACGTCGAGGATTCGCGCGCACTGCCTGACGCAGAACGAGCGACTCGACGCGTACTGATGCCACTCGAGATCACACTGTTTGCGTCACGCACATCGCGTTTATTTCACCCGTATTAGGTGTGCTCTTTCGACCGCATCATTCGTTCCCCAAAAGTGGTACGCTGCCCCTTCAGACACAATGATGTTTTTCGATATGTAGTAGATACCATTGCAATGAAAGAGAGAATTTTTTTATATGTTATATTGTTATTTGCATAAGTTTATCTCTTGCATTCATTTTACCTTCTTATAAACTCGAATATTTCCCAGAAGGTAGAAATGTCCGGAAATTTTCGCGAAGGAGATATAATGACACAAAGACAGTAAGAACACAAGACAAAAAGGGGTGAAAAGTGCTTTGTTAGGGAGTTAAGCGAGTGATATAGATGTTCAACAACAACAAATTACAACAGTAGTTCAAATTTAGACTCATTAGCAACGATACAAACTCCTCACAGACTCCATGGATTCACGAGGCTCCAGGTAGAACGTACTCGCCAATCCATGCGACTTCGGTGGGAGGCTTGCATCGCTGTTCTTGAGCAGAAATTTGAACACGTTGTAAGTTGATGCTTTTGAACTTTGAACACCTACGAGGTTAGACAGAAAAGTAATGAGACTGGCAACACTACAAGCGATCTGGCAACGCTGCGCTGTTGTCCTTGATAGAGCACGTGTATCAGTACCCTCCCATAGCTCAGTGCGAGTTTCAACTCCTTCCGTTAACTACGTGATTTTTTTGACTGCTATTAGTGAAGTTGTGTTTTGGTTGTGCGTGAAGCAAAATGGAACAGCGGAATTTGGAGCAACGTTGTGCAATCAAATTTTGTGTTAAGCTTGGAGAATCGGCAAGTGTGACGTTTGAAAAGTTAAAACAGACTTATGGGGAACATTCTTTATCTCGAGCTCAAGTTTTTCGCTGGCACAAATCATTTTTGGAAGGTAGAGAACACGTTGAAGATGAACACCGTTCAGGGAGGCCTTCAACTTCGAAAACTGATGAAAACATCGAACGTGTGAAGACTCTTGTGAGATCAGACCGTCGTTTAACATTAAGAATGTTAAGTGAAAATTAAATTTGAACAGATTTACCGTTCATCAAATTTTGAGTGAACATTTGTACATGCGAAAGGTCTGTGCCAAAATGGTGCCGAAAACCCTCACAATTCAGCAAAAGGACAATCGAAAAAACAAGTGTCTTGATCTTCTTGACAGAATCGCTAATGAGCAAGATTACTTTAGTCGTGTGATCACAGGTGATGAATCATGGATTTTTGAATACGATTCTGAGACCAAGAGGCAAAGTGAGGAGTGGCACACTGCAAACTCTCCTCGACCAAAGAAAGCTCCAATGAGCAAATCGAAGATCAAATCAATGCTGATTTGTTTTTTGGACAGAAGGATAATCGTCCACAAAGAATTTGTTCCTCCAGGACAAACTGTCAACCAAGTTTTTTATAAAGACGACCTTGAAAGGCTCAGAAAAAGGGTCATTCGCGTGAGACCAGGCATTGCAGACAAATGGATGCTCCATCATGACAACGCCCCATGTCACACTACCCTCTCCATAACATAATTTTTGACCTCAAAAGGCATTCCTGTGGTTCCCCAGCCCCCTTATTCACCTGACCTCAGTCCCTGTGACTTTTTCCTTTTTCCTAAACTGAAAAATATCCTCAAAGGTCGTCATTTCGGGACTGTAAAAAACATACAAAAGAGTGTAACGGACACACTGAAGACCATACAGGTTGAAGACTTCCAGCGCCGCTACCAACAATGGGAACAACGTCTCCATCGGTGTGTAGCTGCTCAAGGGAACTACTTTGAAGGGGATAACATTGATGTTGGAAAAAAATATAAAATCAGCCTCATTACTTTTCTGCCTCACCTCGTATATCATTTTCTCAATTCCCCTAATAAAGCGTCTTACACATCTTTTTGTCTTGTGTTCTTACTGTCTTAGTCTCTTCTTCTGGTATCATTTCCGGACATTTGTATTTTAATGAATTTTTTTTTCCTATGCGTGTGCTCTGTCACCCATCCAATTTTTACGTGGAGTCCTGGGGCATCATTTATAATGTAATTGAAAATATGGCGCTCCTATGGATTACGACGTGATTGTCTATACCAAATTAAACGTATTAATTGAAACCAATGATTTGTTCCTATGATTTCTCTGTCGGCACTTCCGTTTGAATTAGTTGTACTATCCTACTTCTAAGTGTTGCATTACCTGCTACTTCCAAAACAGAATTCCCATAACTTACACCCCTGCTTTTTAACTTTAAAATACACAGATCTTTTCCACTTCTTTGGAAATAAGATTTTTTTCTTTACTCCTTTGGTTTTACTATTACAATTACAGAACAATGGTCTCTCTCATGTTTTAAATATTAATTTTTTTCACATTTTCGGCTAAAAATCTTATGTAAGCGATTTGGGTCCCGTGATATTTCTCTTAGGAACTCAAAGGAATATAGTTAACAATTTATGTATTTTTTAAATTAAACGAAATCTTTGAAGCTCATTAGGAGCGTTACCGTACTTACGTTACTTGAGCATAAAAACTTATGATTGAAGCATTCATTGACTAGTAAGGACGAGAACCTTACTACAACACTTACTAGCGTTAACATGTAAGCGAAGCTGTAGTTAAATTTTGTAAATTAAATTGCGTTGTACTTTTCATCTCAATTGCTTCGAGATAATTAAAAATATTTGTCCAAATTTTCCAAGTTTTCAATTTCTCGATAATGTGGTTCACATCGGTTCTGATAATAGAGGTTCACTTTTCGTACGCTTCGTTGATACTGAAAGGTAACCATTAGTTATGTCAACCTAGAAACTAATGTTTCTTTTTTCCCATTATTGAGTGTAAATTTGCGTTGTGTGATATCAAATTTATTTTCCTGTCACGTGGTGAGAAGGCGGCAGTTTCGCGAAAGCTGCTTTGGTGGGCTTAGTTAAAAGATTAACAGACAATTGACTTTGACAGATTATGTGACGTGAGTGCGAGAACGCGACGCATTGGCTGTCAGACAGACAAGGTACGGATAACAGGAGTAGTCTTCTTATTACATTCTCGACTTGAGTGAGATGAAGTAGATGGACGCTATTATTCTATAAACTTCGAGGGAATGTGTACAAATATGTAGCAATTAGTGGAGTGTTATATAGCATTTATTTGAAAATCATTCTAAAATCACTAAAACTCAATAAAGAGTTTATTTTCCTTGGTCTGAATTTTCTTGAAATCTCCTAAAATGACACTTAATTTTGATTCCTTCGATTTGGTGGGTAAAAATTGTAGTTGAAAGGGTGGAACCTTAAAATATGATAACTTCATCTGTTTATTGTGAAATTCATAAATGGTTTTCTAAGAAAACAGAAACAGTGCGTTAATCATTATTTACTTTCATCTCATTTTTCATTGGGTATTTTTCAGACCCTACGAAGGCAATTGACATAAATCATAAGCTGCATCGTATGAAACTATTCTTTTATTATACTATAAGGTCTGAACCATTTCTTCTCCTTTTTATCGTTAGAAAAAATAATAATTATTGACTAATTATATGGCATTTCCATGGACTATTTGTGCTGCATTTGCTGACGTTTTTTTAATTATTATTATTATTATTATTATTTGCATTCATGGCGTTAGTAGGTATTATTTACAATGATTCAGTAGCTGATTATCGCGAGTTGCTTAGACCCACCATTTGCATTTGTTGTCTTAAATAAGCGTGAACGCGTGTTTTTTTTTCAATGTTCAGGCTTAATAACATCTCTGTCAAATACCTTGTACGCGGCAGTGTTCAGTAAGGTTGACAGAAGCAGATTTTGGAAGAACGGAAAGTGTTCAGCAAAAAAGAGTGGATGATAATATCTCATGCTTTTTTCTGAAATTTTATGACAGTTTCAAATCTGATTTCTCTCTTTCATTTGTTTTAATACTCTATTGTGATAGACCATCTCAATCCTCATTTCCTTTTTTATTCGATTCATTTATGTCGTGAGATTGTCTGCGTTAGTTTGTTTTTATGGTTGTCTGTATAAAAGGGATACAGTGTAGTATTCAGTGTATATGAAGCCCTCACACTCGATGTGAATAACTTAAAAGTGATAAATATTTGTGAGGGTCCAATTGGTGTTTTATTGCCTGGTGACCATTGTGCATTGTGATATCGAAGGGCAGAGCTCGGTGAGTCCCAGCGATGTGAGCGCTTGAGGCGCGGCGTTTGTCTTCACCTTGCGCCTGTGGTCTGCGAGACAACCAGAACCTTTCGTCTCCATGTCAGGTGTCATCAAGCGTCATGTCGTAAACGCGTCCTGGGTGCTGCGGGTCTCCGCACATGACCTCCGTTGGCCTCCATCAAGACCTGGGGAATGTGCTTATGTTTATGCTTGTCTCTGATTTACGACCCTGTGGCGATGGCGGCAGCAGCCACAGCTACGTCGTTGAAATCGTCGTCCACCTCAAGCTCTTCCAACTGTCCTTCATCGTCTTCGTTTCTTTCTTCACTGGATTCACGATTCGTTGCTTCGTCAGGGGAACGCGATCTCTAGACAGGAAGGACAGTTTCGTTTCTTCGATCGTTTGTAAGATTTACATTAAAGAAAACGTAGATCTTGCAGTAACGAAAAAGCAGTTTTTATTTCCTTTCTTGTGTGTTCGTTGCCGTTTATGAAATGACGGGACCAGTTTGATTTGTATCATAATCTTTCCGCTGCATACGGGATAGAACAAGGTAAAAGTACGCGTGCAACAATGATCGGCATCGACTTGGTGAGTTTGTAGTGATGATAATGGTCATTGCCGCATGTAGTGTTCACGTGTAGGGTAACTGTTGTTGACTGGAATATTACTTCGTTATTTATATATGGGACTCTGGAAATGATTTGTCTATTTGGATGTATTATTATGTTTCCAAAGTGTTTCAGCATCCTCTCTTTCTATTTGTTTTATGTAACTACCCAGTCCTTGAGTTCATTGATTTCTCGGTACAAAATGCGCTGACTTCTGCTTTTGCATCATACATGATTGGGAATAGCTAGTTTTTACAGTCATGAAATAGAGTAAAAAATTGATCAGCAATGCTGGTATTGCGAGATTGCCGACTCTCCTTCTCGGTTTAGACACGTGAGCGTTTTACTTGTCAGAAGAATCATAGTGAGTTTACGTTCGGATGCTCCCACCTATATCAGCCGATTCGTAGAACCGACAGTAACTGATATACCAACTGTGATGGACGGATGACTTCATCTGTAACCTTCGACCGAATGAAGAGTGTCTGAGGTTAGTCTTTTTACGGGTTAGAGCTGCCTTCGTGAGGGTGTTGTTGCATGCCGTCTGGAATGAGTGGAATTACGTTAGACCAACAGACATGTGACTACACCGAGTTTTCGCTTCATTGGTTACAACTCGTCACATTTCTTTCGAAGTGAAGCTATACGTCTTATTTAACAACTCTCCCTCTCTCATGTCTCACATATTTTTCCATGCCTCACAACTTACAATTTACTCCACAATACAAATTTATTCATTCATTCACAATACACCATGACCTCTGTTTTCCAGTATTTCAAAAATAGTCATTTTACGGAAAAATATTTGAGCTCACTTTTGTTTTTTATTTTTTTGAATTCAATTTCGACATTTTTTCGAGTATTTTCTGATATAGTTTTATTTTATAAAATACGTCTAAGTAAATGATATTTTGTAAAAAACATCGGTATGTGCACGTTTTATTGAAGTACGAGTTTTAATTATTTTAATATTTATTTTAGAGGACAAAACGATTTTTCAAATGTTGACGTATAATAATCATTGTAAGTAAATTCACAATTCCTTACATATGTTCCTTCATCTGAACAGTACAGCCAAGTTCTTGGAATAAAGTTCTTCAAAGAATGATGTTTGAATTTTTTATTCTATTTTTTTCACGGAATCTGCGGTACTGTAAGGTTGCATTTTAGTGATCTGGGTCTCCTGAAGACTATTAAAGAGAGATTTTCGTATGTGCTATTCGATTATATTATGTCTATTTCAGGAGAGGATTACATTTTTTATTTCTGATATAGCATGTTCTCAATGATTTTCATTGTGACAGTCATATGCATTGTTAACATTACTTACATATGTTCTTTGGAGCTGTAAAAAGATAATTTAATTAACGTTGAAAAAACTAATAAACATTTTGAATAGCATGATGTGTTAACGTGAATTGTTAATCGTATTGTTGTTTTGATATTGGATATTCAGATTAATGTATGAGAGTTCATTGCCTCAAAGGTAAGCGGACCACTTAAAAAAAATTATTAATTTACTTCACGTGAGAATTAACATGCATGACTACCATTTTTTCTGTTGTTATTGTTATTTGTAAGGTATATCATGGTGTTGAATACATTGTGTTTAGTATGTGAAATGCGATTCTCGTGATCCCATCGTTGGCTTCCCACTTGTCTGCCTTTCCGTCGGCTGATCGTTTGTCCGTGACCATGGTTGTGGGGTAGGTCGAGTCGGTCTGCTCGGGAGATACATATGATGCCTTCACTTTATGCTGCCTCACGCATGACGTAACTTTTTAATGCACATGGATGTTCACTTAATAATCAAATCGAGGATACCTCTTATTTTTAATATTCGAGGACACCTTACAAGATCGAAAGTGAGTGACTCTGTTTCGGTCGCATATGTATGTTTAGCAGGACTTGTCGATAGCTTACCTCGAAACATTTTGCATCGCTTGGAACGTAAGAGATACGCGTTGGGGTTTCGGATTCTTGTTTCAAACAAATAATGTTATTTTAGGTTATATTGAGATTTAAGCTTTTCGCCAGATTGAAGGTGATCATTCTGATTTCGTTCCACTGGGTGTGTTGTTGTTGTAACATACTTAAGCATAAGATCGGGGTAACTTTAAAGCAGGCTGTGTTGGAACAAACCCTTTCTTGGAATCCAGACGTAGATTTGCGTATCACATACATATAGAAACGAAATATTTTGTATATTTTGAAAACCGTCGATCGCAGATTTCTTCTTTCCCGTCTGTGCATTTCCTTAAGGATTATACGAGCAGTAAAGAAATTATGTTTAATATATATTTTCAATTAAATTGTTTTAATTACTTAGTGAAACATGGATGCGTAACTAAAAGATTTTCGTAAAACTTCCCTTTGTCTACATCACCCTTCTCTAAATGTAGGGGTGATGGGCTCTAATGACCTTGCTGTTGACGGGCCCTTAAAGCCCCACACAAAAAAAAAAACATCACCCCCTACAAATTTCATAATTTATCCCTTGATTATACGATCTGTTACGTTCCGGATCAACTTGCACAATTTGGAGTTTTACAGCATTTACTCTTTTTTTGTTTACTGTTTATATACATGAGGAATACGTCTTGTATAGAAATAATACTTAATTAATGCGTGTACGATCCAGTTGAACTAATTTGTAAATTATATTAGAAGTAAAATACTCGTTAAGGAGAAATTATTTTTCTTGTCAACTGAAGACTACGATGTCTTGTTGCGACTTTATATCTAATTGTGTTCTGATAATTCTTGCTTCTAATCATCTAGTGTCGTCATTTTCTCATCTAGTGGCACTATTGGTGCAATTTTTTTATGAAAACCAATTTTGGTTTGTTTAAAAATCTTAATATTGTCTGCTCAGACGATTTATCGATGTTTTGGTTTTCTTTCGATTTCCTATGATATGTAGAAAAATAGGGTTCACAAATTATTATTATTATTTTCAGGAATAATTGAACATGTTAAGATTATCGTGTTTTATTAGGAGCGAGGCCAAATAAGAAATGGAACCGGTTCTATTATATTTCTATTACGTATCAGGGAATCAAATATTCAGCCCTCCCACCGAGCCCACATGCTTTAGGTGAAGGAAATGGAAAGTTGAGATGTTGGGTCGCTAGGGAACGAACGTACGTCACCGAACCGACATTGCTATGTATTAGATAAGGGAATCTTCAAATGAGAATCTCACAAAGTTTGGTCTAGCTGAAGATCGAATCCGTGCTCTCCCGCTCAGCAGTACGTATGGACCGAAGAAACATGCGCTTTTGTTTTTATAATTAATCATGTCATTTGCGTAATAGAACGTTAAAAGTTATGTGCGTAAGAAGGTATTCACTCGTATTTATGTATATATTAAGTTGTCGGTTCCGGGTTCTGGCGCGAGTTCCAAAATACCGTATATCGACGTGAATGTTCCGGTCCAATATCTTACGGGTTCTATATGGGTACTGAGTTCCGGTGCTGTTCCCTGTGTGCCTTCTCGTCTCAATCGGAGACTCGCGTGTGACACCTTTCAGAGATGGATTGTGTTGCATCCATCCCCGTGTCCTTTGAGGCGGCGAGTGGCATCGTTTCGCACCGCTGGTAAAGAGCAGCCTCCACCTGGAAGAGAAGGCGGAGGAGGACCTCGCTGTTGCCGCCGCCCGTATCGCCTCTAGCGACGGGGTCGTTAGCCGCATGCTCACTGCAGCAGCAGCAGCCGTCGCCGCCGCAACAACGTAGCTTCTTTATCCCCCCACTCTCTCTCTCTATCTCTCTCTTTCTACCTTCGTAGCTGCACTTGTGTTAATAACCCGCGTGAGTGCGTGACGTGCCATAAGCAGGCCTCCACGAGATTCCGCGTCGGGTCACACGCCGACAGGCGCCGTCGCTGCCGTCGCAGCAGCAGGGGTCTCTCCCCTCCTCCGACCGACTTGCGGCCGGGAGTTCCCCACTGAGACCAACGGGTTCACCTACACTTGTTATTTATGGAAATAATTAAATAGTTAATTTCCGAGAAATGCATTTCACGTTCGACTATATACATTTCTAAACAAGTAGCTTTTTCAGCTGTGTTCCTGTTTCTGATCTTAAAAATTATTTACTTCTAATAATATATTTAATTAATTCTACTTCACGACCTTTTTTACAACTTTTTGATGAAGACCTAAACAAGAATCAAAACGTTGTAAGAAATTATGATAAAATGTCTATGAAAAAGGTTGAATTAATTTAAAATGTTAATTTACATTCGAAACATATTGAAGCCAAATATATTTTCGTTTTGCAATATTCTATTTTCAGAGCAGAAAGAAAACCAGTTTTGAGAACGGAAGTAGCTTACCGGAAGGAAATGTTGACATCAGGCATTATTTACGAGAGATTCCATCTTTTCCAGTTCACAGCAATGCCATTTTTCATGAGTAAATATCGATACGTTGTCGGGTTCCCAAATGTACAGAAAGAGTCACATTACGACACCCGACGTAATGGATCGAAGTCATATTTAAACATTGTTTTTCGACTACGAATTACACACACATCGAACGTAACTAAGTGAGCTATTTATTTCATTTTTTATGTTTTTGCTAAAAACTAAACTCGAATATACGTGTTGAAGGCAGCCAATGTAGAAGTTTGGAAATATAATGGACTCACTTTGACCACTGATAGATATAGCTGCTACTTCATAGCCCGCCCAAATTTAACGAATTTTGTTTCTGAAGATGCAATATTGTATCGCACACGACAATCAATTTACTTGGAAAAAAGTTTCGCTCTCTTGTAGATTTTGAAAGTTGTGTGTTCTTACTTCAGTCGAAAGGTGACACGTACAATAAAGAAAAATCTATTTTTGTTGGATGTAAATATCCCGTAAAATACTCTCCATAAATTATGATTTGTGAAAGGTGTAGACAAAATAATAACGTAGGTAAGCGTTGGTATCCACTTATAATTAATAGATCAACTTAAAATCGAATCTAACCTCTATTCTGTGTGAAATATTCATGTTTACTTTTATGTAGCAAGTCTATTTTATGTATCTGAGTAATATGGCAGATACTACTTTCCCCCATATCTTCTAGTTGTAGACAAATTGCTTGACTTCATATTTAACATTAACAATGTAACATTTATAGAACAGATTTGAATTGTTCATGATATTATGAAATGGAGCATTACGTAACTCACGTACGGTTCCCTTCGAATTAGTTTATGATTTACGAGACGTGTCAGTGATTTCATTTGTCTGGAATCAATAAGTTCAAGTCACGTAGTTTTAAAATAAAAGAGTGAAGTAGCGCATTTACTTGATGTAATTTTTAAACACTGTTCTCTCTGAAAAGGAAAAGTGAAAAATGATATAATAGGAAATCATCAACACACCTTTTAATGCTCTGACTTACGATACTTCATTTGTGTAATTTGTTCCGTCCGGTTACTCAGAAAACGAACGAAATATCTAGGGAGCATTTATTTATTAATGTACGAGTATATGATATTATCATAAAAGTAATTTTTCACAGGAAGGTTCTTATTGCAACAAATTCAAGAGTTAAAATTTAATTTCTTTTTTGTGTGTATCAGATACCATATTAATAATCCGCCAGGTGTTTCCGGGAGTCGCCGTCAGGAATACACTCAATTTTCTTGTGTGCAATAAAATGGTTTCGACAGACTTATTCGTAGAACTGTTACTTCCGGACCAATTTCGAGTTGTCGCTGTGTCTTGTGTGATATTCCTGCTCGTACGTATATATTACATTTTCGTTGTTGTTGTGCCTCACCGTACTCAGCCACAACATCCTTATTTTCTACCGTGTGTTTTAAAAACGTTCCATTTTTCAGTTGTTACTCGTGTATAATACCTTGCCTATCAGGCTGATACCTCCTCGTAACATTTCCTGTTTACGTATCGTTGTCGCGAACCACTCGTGTTTGGTACTCGGGAGTTCAGTGCTTAAAATACACCGAAGGTAATAATGAATACGCAAACTTTTCTTATGAGTAGCCATCGGATTAACGCACCCGTGCAGAATTTGTTCTTGAAAAACAATTTACAATTTCAGAGTTGGGGGCATTTCCTTGTTCGTTCGATTTTCCCTCGCACGGCTGATTCTTTAAAATATTTCATGTATGTAATAAATTTAAAATGTAAATATCACAATTTTTTCTGGTGTTATGTTAATAATTTTGGAAATATATGAAGAACTTGGGATTATTTAGAACTTCCATTCTTCGGTCAATGTTGAAATAAATGAAAACATAAAACCCTTCCACTTTTCACCTAGCGCTTTCAATTTTTTCATCACTAATTTAACGAAAAGTGGAGGTATGAGATTCTGAATTTTTATATTTGTTTGTTAATGTTTTTAGGGTTCACGATTAAATGTTATTTTATTCGAAACGTTATTTCAATGGCACTTCATCTTCGAAACAATCTTTGTTCCGAAACGTTTAATGGCCGTGTTTTCACATTGCATGCTTCCGCATTTTTTTATGTGCCCTGGAAATAAATCACATGGTTTCTAACTGAAGGAATCTTGACTTATGACTAGAATCTCCCGTTGGTGAGAGATTTGAAAACATTCTTTCACGGTCTGGGATGCCGCAAGTTCTTTGACCATGTAAGGCTAGCTGCCCATAACGGCGATGCGCCCCATGCCATTTGCACTTGGCAGTGACATAGCGTGCAGCACTGAGATCTAGTGCAGCTTGTTGAATTCAGTCTGGAAAAGAGCCAGGATGAAACCTAGTTGGCTTTCTCGTCTTGATGCACCTTTGCGTGGACATCGTCCAAACTCATTCTCAAACACCAACTCCTCTTCAGCTTTAACGGAGTACAAATGAATCCGTACCTCTATAGATTATGAAGTACAACTTTGTGTCAAAATAAAAGGAACCTGAGTTCATTTTTACGAATGTTCAAAGCGGTAAAAGCTGAATTAAAGTTAGTTTGCGGTCAGACTTCCTTTTTGTACTCCTTTTATTTGCTTCAATTGGTATCAGCCAAAATAGTTGCTGCCAAAATTAGCCAATAACAAATAAATGACTCATATTTGTTAATAATTTAATATTGATACTATGTGGTAGACCTTTTTTTAAAAAAAAATAATCATTCTTTCTCGTCACTTCAAAGGCTAATTCCTGATTTATATGAAGAAACGAAACACTCCTCAACTTTATTTTTCGTATGACTAATGTAAAACTTGTACGAAAATATGGCTTATTTGACGGTCACTGGGTTTGCATGTAGCTAAACATCGTGTTTTGATACACCTCTCCTAATACCGGTACATTTTTTCAAAAAAAAAATTGCGAAAAACAGATCTTTGCATGTTTGAAAAAAATATTTCACAAAAGTAACACTCGTTAATGACTCCTCTTGGTGTAAAATCATATATACATACATTATCATATAGTGTGGTGTGAGGCTATATGAAATTGATAAGCGGAAAAAAGTGTGTTGTTGCCGAGGTTGAGAGGTTCTCATTAGTTTTCTCCCAAAATCAAAGTTGAGTTATTTGTTTTATTGTTCACTATTTCTTTAGGTAAAAGGTATCCTCATTTTTCGCCAACGTAATTGGTAACAGGACACAGAAAGAAGTGATGTAATTATGCTTATTGAGTTATACAATTATTGGATCATTCTCATGCGCGGTGTTGAGGAGTAAGAATTAAATTTATCTAATGACATAGTATTTGAATAAAGAATTTTAATTGTAAAATGGTTGTATCTGGAGGACCGAGCTTCTCTCGGAATAAAATAGTGATAAATTCCTTATTTTATCGTGTTCCATTTTTCGACCTCAAATTTGATATATCTTTTTTTATAATTTCGCGTATAGGTCTTGAATTAAACTCAATTATTACTTCCCAACGTTTCGACACCTATCGTGTCTTCATCAGGGCTATATATTTAACAAACAAACAAACAAAGAAACATTTATACTTAATATACACATCCGTCCATATACAATCTAATTCTAACAATCATCTATACATACCTTACAATACTCCATACATTTTACACCGAAACACTAGATTACCATCACACCAGCCACTCATCACCACTAATATTTAAACATACTCAGCCAACTACATCTGGGCAACTAACGCCCAACCGTTACAATTCAAATAACCCACACAGTCATACCAACTTACACCAATCATACCAAAAATATACATTCCAACAAAACACACATCAAAATTACATAATTAAAAACAAATATCCACCATTAAATTATAACTAAATAATATACCAAAATGTATTGGGATATCTGTTAAAAAACATTTTGGTATAAATAAATAAATATAAATAAATTTATTGTCAAAAAACAGTACAAACTGCGTATGACCACGTGGAGGGAAAAAAAACTAATTTACTCTCCGGAAGCAAGCAAGGGACCATCCCATCAATTCCAATCAAGGGCCCTAAGGCAGAGGCGGATTCAAAAAATTCAGCAAAAATTCCTAGATAAGATAAAAAGTTAGCTGCGAGTTATAATACTAATAGAATGTCAATATGTTTGTAATTTTAAGCAAAAAATTACATGTAAGTTATTATCGAACTATAGATTATTCTGAGTATAGTGCTTAAAAATTGAAATAACACTAAATTCACGATTTATTGTTACAATAGACCCGCCCCTAGACAAAGCCTAGAGAACCTGTATGATAAATCCGCCTCTACCCGAAGGAAAACCGGAGAAAAACCCGGGCCAGGATGGGGCTACAGAATTTATGTACACAAACGTGCCAATGTTGAGTACACATAAAACTAAATTAATATGAGCCATAAGACAACACAATCATGCAAGAAAATAGTTTTTGAAATTGTTATAAGTTGTTTAAAAAGTACTACAGCAATGGCGTGATAAAGCACAAGACGAATTTAACTTTTGTTAAAATCAATAAATTCTTTTACAGTGTAGAAGCACTGGTGCAGGAGGTAGTTTTTAACCGCGGATTTGAAGATATTCAATTTCATAATATCTTTTATATTCTTGGGCAGGGAATTATATAGAACGATTCCCGAATGGTATGGTCCCTTTTGGCAAAGAGTGGTTGACACTCTAGGGCGATGAATATTACTACTATTGCGTGTATAGTGTTCGTGAACGAGACTGTTTCGTATAAAGCAAGGGTGGCACTTCAGTAATTCGGACTTAACAAACACGACTGTTTCATAAATATAAATGCAGGGAAGTGTTAATATATTTAATTCCTTGAATAAAGGTTTACAAGAGTTTCGGGGGTGAGATTTACAAATTATCCGAACTATCCTCTTCTGAATTCTGAAAGTTTGAATACTCTGACCGGAATTACCCCAGAAGGTAATGCCGTAACGTAAATGGGAGTAAACGTTTGCAAAATATACGCAACGGGAAATACGTGGACTAACTGCGTTAACTAAGATTCGGAATGCGTAACACAATTTGCTTAATTGGGAATTAAGATTGTCAATGTGACAATTCCATTTGAGGTTGTCTTGAATATGGAGACCTAAGAATTTTGTATTTGTAACAGTTTTTAATTGTGTTCCGTTTAAAGAAAGAGAAACCTGGGGTAAAGATTTTGTGATACTATTGTGAAATGACATAGACACTGTTTTGTCAGTGTTTACAATGAGACGATTTGCATGGAACCAAGTCGAAAGGTTAGACAAAACTTTTTGAGCATTGGCGTGTTTACATAGTAAATTAGTGTCATCAGCAAAAAGAACCATTTTGCAATCTGATGTGGATGATGACATGTCGTTCACATACAATAAAAAGAGTATAGGGCCGAGAATTGATCCTTGGGGTACTCCGCAAGTAAGTGGCTTTGTTTCTGAAAGACAACGCTCAAGTATTTTATTTTTAGTATAGGATATTTCTACTTGTTGATATCTATCTTTTAAATAAGAAGTTAGCCATTGATGTGGAAGTCCACGAATGCCTAAAGAATGCAATTTGGTAAGGAGAATTCCGTGATCGATGACATCGAATGCTTTGGATAAGTCAAGAAAAACACCCTGAGGATTTTCTCCACTGTCTAGAGATGTGGTAACATCGTTTAAGAAGGAAAATATGGCGCTTGTAGTGGAAAAGGATTTCCTAAAACCGTGTTGATCGTCAGAGAGAATGTTATATTTTGATAAAAAATCTAGAAGACGCTTATAGAACAATTTTTCTAGGATTTTTGAGAAAGTGGGTAGTAGAGATATTGGTCGGTAATTTCCAATATTAAGTTTGTTTCCTTTCTTGTGTAAAGGTTTCACTTTAGCTCTCTTAAATATATTGGGAAACACCCCTTCCGATAAAGAACTATTAAAAATATTTACGAGTGGATTTAATATAGCGTGGGACGAAGATTTAACAATAAACTCAGGTATATCATCTATGCCTCGTGAAAATTTGTTTTTTAAGGAGCTGATGATTCCCATGACTTCACTGGCGTTAGTTTCGGAAGTGAACATAGAATTGGGTATGTGGGTGGTAATAATTGGAGGACATTGATTTGGATATATTGAGTTCGTTATTTTACCAACTTCTGAGAAGTGAGAATTAAACAAACTTGCGATGTCCTGAGGATTTGACACGATCTTGCCATCGTTTAGTAAAGAAACATTTTCTTCGCGATTTTCAGAAGTTGACGTGTAATTGTTAACAATATTCCACATGGCTTTCATCCGGTTGTTCGATTTTAGTATATGCCTGTCGTTTTCCATAACTTTAGCTGCATAGACTACTTTTCGGAGAATAGTCTTATATTTACGAAAATAATTATGGAATTCGGGTGGCTGGTTATAGCGTTTTGAAAGATAATATAAACGGCGTTTGTTTTTTGAAGAAATTCTTATCCCTAGGGTGATCCATCTATTGTATTTTTTTGTGTTAATTAACTTGCGTTTTATGGGAAAACTAGAGTTGTAATGTTTTAGGAATGTTGAGATAAATACATTGAATTTGTCGTCGGTGTTTTGGCAATTGTAAACATCTTTCCATGTTTCTTCACGCAAATAATTTACGAATATGGATTTATTTATGTCATTAAACTCTCTTGTAAATTTGTAAAGGATTTTAAGCGGTTTTAGTGTATTATTAATAGTCAATACTTGAGCAAGGTGATCACTGTATCCGGCGATAAACACTTCAGAGAGATACGAGATTCCATTGTTGACTATAATTTGATCTAGCAATGTTTGAGATGAGCCGGAGAGGCGAGTGGGGTCATTTATCGTAGTAATAAGGTTGAAGGAGTCGATAAGATTCTTGAATCGATTAACTGGTGAATGTGCAGAGTCGGATGTACTCAAGAAATCGATATTGAAATCACCACATATAACGATAGATTTAGTAGATTTATGTGCGATATGTTCTAAAACATTTTCGAAGTTCCGAAAAAATATGTCAAGATCTGATTGAGGAGGTCTATAAATACACAAAACAACAATACCGGTGTCGGTCAGTTCAACTGCAGAAATTTCGAACACACTATCTACGCAGAAGTTCTCGTAGCCTGTCAGTGGAGAAGATAAAATATCATTACGAACGTAGATACACGTACCTCCGTGGGGATTTTTGCCTTTAAAATTTTGCCGACAGTAAGAACTTGCTAAATAATAATTAGAAATAGCAGTATCGTTGATGTTGTTAGTTGAAAGCCAATGCTCTGTGAGGCATAGCAAATCGAATCGATTTTCGTGTACCAGAATTTCAATGTCTGTCAATTTGTTTGAAAGGGATTGGACATTATGATGAAATATAATTATTTTATTTTCGCAAAGAGTTTGTGACTCACGAGAAATGGAATCGACGTTAGATTGTGGAGAGGAATTTGAAATTGGTACAGCTTCTAGTTCCGGATGAAGCTCGCACACAGCACCTGAACGCGATTGTCACCTTCGAGTACCACATCGTACTCCTGAGCGCAAGTTGTAACGGTGTATGGGGGCGACAGGAGGAATAGATGTTGACGTGGGAGATGAGGAAGCAGTAGGTGAAAGAACGGGGACAGGAGAAGAAATGGGTGTGGAGATAGGAAGAGGAAATGGTGATGAGGTAGGAGCAGAGGGAGGTGGAGGAGATGAGGTAGAAGTAGAGGGAGGTGGAGGAGGAGATGAGGTACGTGCAGGAGGAGGTAATGGAGGAGGTGGATGATGTGAGGTCAGATGTGAAGCTAGGAGAGAACCGAAGTGCTGTTTCCCAGACGGTTTCAGGTGTAAACCGTGCTGGGTAAAGTCCTTGGCAGTCAGGTGTGGTTGCAAATCAAAAAATGTGATTTTTGTGTCTGCCAGGTGATGTTTTAGGGAGATGTTTGCCAGGTTAATTTCGTGGTTTATTTGTGGAACGTTGAAGCGTGGAGGCAGGCTAGAGAGCACTATGTTTGTGTGCAGGGAGGCCATTTTTAGTTTCTGTAGATGTTCAGACGCGTTAAAATGTCCACCCAAGTTGATATCGTTCTGCCCACCTATGATGATTACTGTGTCCCGCTCAGTGAGTTTTTTAGTGTAAGTGTCCAGTTCTCGAATAACTTCAGCCAAACGAGCGTTTGGCTTAAAGAAACCGGAGACTGAGAACTGGCTAGGAAGAAATCCACGCAATACGGAGGACATCTGACGACCGTGCGAATCAGCTAGTATGAGCACGTTTGATTTCTGCGTGGAAGTGTTGGTATCATCTCTGGATAGCACTACTTTACGTGGTTTTGGGCGGCTGTGCTTACCAGTGCGTGGTGTGCGAACAGGTCTGGGTACTGGACGGGAGGGGATGAAACGAGTAGGTAAGGGAGGAAACAGGGACATGTCATCTAACACACTAAACCTATTCTGAGTGAAGAGTTGGGGTGGTGCATGCGTCGTTGGTTTAACCGGGTGATAGCAGTTGGAAGGACGGCGAGAATTCCTAACTGTAGTCCAACCGCCGATCGTTTTCTTATTGATCTCTTCCAGCGCACTGATTCGTGTATCAATATAATGTACCAAGTTATTGTACGCCTTCTGAAGATCAGCTTTGAATGAGTTGAGGAATGCGATAGTGTCCATTGTTGTGAGAAAGTTAGCAACTTCACGACAAAAGCAAATGAGAATACACGAAAACTGACAACTAACACTGAATGAAGGATGCTAGTATAATAATATATTTATTACTACGGAAGTTACAAATGAGATAATAAATAAATTAAATATACAAACAAACCGACGACAAAAATGATTGAAATAATTATTTAGGGCGACCACTGGAGATTAATTAATTCGACAATAACTACCGTATATTGTGTTAAAATGCAAATGAATACGAAAGAATCAAGAAAATCGAATTGTAAAATGATGTAACAATTCTATGAAATTATGACGACGAAAACTTGGGTGCAACAATGAGGCAGGGTTTAATCAGGAAATAAACAAACCGACAAATGACAGAAATAATTTAGGATGACAACTGCAGATAAATTAATTCGACAATAACTAAGACAATATTTTGTTAAATTGTAATGAATAACTACAAAAAGATCACGAAACAAATGGTAAAATATTGGAATAATTGTATTTACGACGACGAAACTTGAGCAGTGCAACAATAGAGTACGTTATTTTTAATTTAATAATGATGTAATAGTATATGCACCAGACAATCTAAATACAGCAAAATAATTAATTTTAATGCACCAAGAAGTTAAATTTATGATTCCGTTTGTACTTACGTAAACCTTATCACACCCTTGAATGAAGCACTTGAAAACAATATGAAATTATATATGGTCCGTTGGGTTTGAAAACCTTAGGATATGTTTTTAGTGTTTTTTTACTTAACACTCACACAGAACAAAGAATTTTACACTACAATGAAAGTTAGACACTAAATACAACTACTGAATCACAAAAAACTCGAAAAAATAAAATAATTAGAAAGATTAAACTGAAAAACAGAGAGAGCTCATTCACAACCGCAGCTAACGCCAGGAGCAGGCTAGCCAATTCCTATTATTTTATCCTATTATCCAATTATATTATTTAGTTATAATTTAATGATGGATATTTGTTTTTAATTATGTAATTTTGATGTGTTTTGTTGGAATGTATATTTTTGGTATGATTGGTGTAAGTTGGTATGACTGTGTGGGTTATTTGAATTGTAACGGTTGGGCGTTAGTTGCCCAGATGTAGTTGGCTGAGTATGTTTAAATATTAGTGGTGATGAGTGGCTGGTGTGATGGTAATCTAGTGTTTCGGTGTAAAATATATAGAGTATTATAAGGTATGTATAGATGATTGTTAGAATTAGATTGTATATGTGTATATTAAGTGTAAATGTTTCTTTGTTTGTTTGTTAAATATATAGCCCTGATGAAGACACGATAGGTGTCGAAACGTTGGGAAGTAATAATTGAGTTTAATTCAAGACCTATACGCGAAATTATAAAAAAAAGATATTCCTTCTTTTACTTATTTGGTATCTTCGGGTTAACCATCCTTGTCTTCTTGTTACCAAACAGCGCTCACCCTACCATAGGCAATTTTCCGTTACTTATTTTAACAGGGAATTCGTCGGTCTTAACGGAGTTTTCATGACCATTTATTCTTCCAAGAACTTTACATATGCTGTAACATAGGGGTACTTCAGAACCGTTTCGTCTCAGCGTTTTTTTCTCTTGTTCTTTACATCTTGTATACGACGAATATCGATTCACGCTATTGACTGGATGTAGTATTGACAGACTACTTAATACAGGCATGGGAGACTCGCTAGCGCGGAAGTCCAAAGGGCATGGTAACTTCTAGTTGTATCAAATGGACACAATTTGTACAAATGAATAAGAAGTGATTAAGTCCGTCGAAGGCGCTGATGAAATTCTTAACTGACCTTGTTAATTTTCGCCCATATTTACGCGTTTTAGAATACGAGAGGATGATGAATGTGATCGAAACCTTGATCCTGAAACACCTGCTTTCCTTTTGTGGGATTATCCGAAATATGCCAAGGAGATACCATGTTTCATTAAAGAATTTAGAACCATTTATGTAATAATCGTGGAAGAAAAAGAGCACAACATTGCGATGGAAAAAGCATACCGAGTGTTTGAAGAATATGTTCATAAAATTGGGGGAATATGAGAAACATTTCGTATGCGATAGTAGACATGCACACGCCTCCTCACCAGCGGAGACGGGCAACGCTCAATGCGGAATATAGATAGTTCCTTGTTTTGCTAATGCTGCACAGACAAGAAGGTTGAAGTCGGTCATAATAAATGAAAAAAAAGGTAGGCATACATAATGTTTAGTGGTTTGTCCGCGAATGCATATCTGAGTTCTCTTACCATACTCGATCCATGGAACCATACTCGATCATGTAATCTTTCCATAGCCCTACACTCTACATCGTCATTGAAACCTATTTAGCCATCTTCGAAAAAAGGAACATCTACAGTTGCTTGGTTACTAGTACTTTATGAGCTTACAGAGTCACATATTCATTATTGTAAATATATATTTCGTAAACTTACGAATTTGCGTTGTGGGAGTAATTCAAAAACTTGCATATGTCCAGGTCAATTTTTTTTCCTATGAGTGAACTCGGTGTCACGTGAAACTGTCATTGGGATCGTTATTACATGACGTAGCTCTATTATCCATTTTTGCATATCCTATTATTTTTTTCTGCGAGAGGCTGGACGGGTTTGTGCTGAAGTCTTCATGACCTCCACATTATAAAGTTTCTGTGTGACAAATTACGGGATACTCGATACGTGTCCTTAATTTGATTCCGCGGTAAGGAGGACGTAAGACGAGATGCACATTCAAAATCCTAGATTTCTCCCGCCTCGTTCGAAACGGTTTTATTATCCAACTAGAACAATCTTATAAAAAACATACGTTATTTTTCTTATATTCATTCGACATTCTACATTAAATTTGACAAGTAATATTACATTTACACTTCTTTGTAAGTATAATATCTGATTATCTATATTGGCGTTACTCTTCCTAATGCGTAAAGATAATTGGTTCATTATTCGGATAGTTTTATAGGAACTAGGTTGATGCATTGTTTGAAGGCTTGTGATCTGAATTTACCGTACTGGTGGGATGTTCTCTTGGTGTAAAATGAACCTCATTAGACGGTGTCACTACCGTCTACTTTTTTCGGGAAACATTTGATCCCCCTCATTACTTTATTGAGAGGTAGGAATATTTGGTTCATCGCGAGACGTATTTGATCTTGACTGAATCAACTATTTACCAGTTCCTATTCCTCATACTTCCTCAACTAAATGAAGTCAATTTTCGGTCTATGCGTTTCTAAATGAGTTATTATCTATTGTCTACTGCTAGTTAGTCTCTGGGAAACATTTAGTAACGTCATTTTCATTTGAAAATTCCTATTCCTCCTCCTACCTCACTTAAACGGAGACAATTTTCGGTCAGTTCGTATCTAAATGACTTTTATATGTTGCGTATTGTTAGTAACAGTCTCTGGGAAATATATTTTGTAACATCATTTTCACTTCGGAAATTGGTTGATTTGTATTTTACGAAGGAACTCATAATTCTAAACAGCATAGTTTCAAGATAAAAAGGATTTTACAAAATATGGAATGAGGTAACGTTATGAAGTACTGAATGCAAGGAATTGTGTTGTTTATAAACATAAGTCTAGCTTTTGCCACTAGGTCGATTGGCTAGTACTTTTTAACCGCCCCCAATTTATTCCTTTTCCCAACTCATTTAATGAAGGTGACATTCTACTTACTCATGAAAAAGAGAATACTACACTAGCAGTGGCGACGCATGTTTATTTTAGCGAGTGGGACCACATGTTAAGGATAATAACCATGGAGTTCCTTTTAACGTGTTTTTCACACTACAAAAAATGTTGAGACGTACTTTTAATTATAACAAATATTTTCATTATCAACCTAATTTAAGCATGAAATCTTAGTTAAAACTAACTAGAACTTAATTATATAAATTCGTTCAAGACTTAGAGACACATGTATAATCGTCCATTAATATTCTTCAACCAGAATAAAAATTGTAAAATGTCACTGCAATTCACTTTAATGTTTTCTGTTTATCTATTTCATCTCTTTATCATTGTATTATTTTTCAGAAATAGTCGAAGTTGGAGCAAAAAAGGAAAAATAATTATACAATTTTGTAACCCTTACACTTTGACAAGTTCCTGAGGGTGTAGCCAGATTTNTTCTTTATTTACAATTTTTTTTTTTTTTTTTTTTTTTTTTTTGTGGTTATTAGCGACAAAAATTGCACTATAAGTTAATTGATACAAAAAGCAAAAATTTGAAACAAAAATTATTTCGAATGACAATTACAATGAAGATTACACGCACATCTTTGTTTGAAACCGACGAGAAAGCTTTGGTACTACTGACCAAGGACACTCTCTCGCTTTCCCCAAAGCATCTGCGAACTATTCACTAAATTTCTTATTGTCCGATAATAAATTAATGCGGATTTTCCAGGAGACCTAGGAAAACTAAAAAAGAGAACCTTGGATACAAAAACGTGTCTCCTATGTTCCGGATATTGAAAACATAATATTTGATGCAGACTAATTGTCGAATACTTTATTAAATGGTGTTTTAAAATTCTCAAAACAGTATGCCAGATTTTTATTTTGTAGCATTTCTTATTTATAATTAAAACGATACATCTCATCATTTTCGTCTGTATTTTCGAAGATATAGACCACTTTCTCAGCTACCCGTAGGTAACCATTCAGAATTCATTTTGTCAGTCTTGCGTATTTGTAGATAAACTAATTAAACTAACTATCATGTATATAATGGTTTTATCAGGCTTTTTGTGTCTACTTGTTTCTTTCTCACGTATTCTGAATAATCAACAGTTACTGTACGCCATTGGCGATCACTCGTTCACTTGAGACGGGGGAGTACAGAGGACCTGGGTCCGTCTCGAGCGACTCATTATACCCTAATGAAACCTAAGGACTGTATGAAATGGTAGTAGGACTGACTCAAAGACATCCTAATTATGTGTACGAGCTGAGTTTTATTCAAACTATGTGACATCCATTAAGTATAGATGATTGATTGTATAGTTGTATCTTCAGTTTAGAAGTCTGTACCAAATTGATCAAATTTTGTGAATTGGGAGGAAGGGACTAGAGAAGACGGTACGCTAGTTTAAATATTTATGCTTTGTTCGCGAACTGATATCGCGTTATTCGCAAAAGTCTAATGAGGGTAATAGCAAGGGAGGCATTAGCAAAAGTGTCAAGGGAGGCGGGTAGCTGAGAAGGTTTTTCTGTGCAGATACCAAGAAGTAATTGTACTCGATTTATTTGTAGAAAATTTTGCCATGTTAATTAAACTTCGTGAAATTGCGTCTAATGGACAGTGAGAGAACGATTTTACTATTCTGACCACGGAAGGGGATTCATAAAGTAATAATATATCATTAAAATACATCGATAGACGTTTAGCTGGAATAGCTAATTTAAACATTCTTGGTATTTTAATACAAAATTTTGATGGAGAATGATGTGATGTCGTTTGATTTGGCAGGAATGTTACAAGAGTGCCGGATGTCCATCCTGACTCATCTCTCCGAGGCGAGTGATACATGAATGACGTGATGGATGGTGATAAGTGAATGATGTGGTGGGATGTAAAGCAGGGGAAATGGGAGTGTCTCGAGAAAACTGCGGCGAACCCCTGTTCATTCACCACCGCGAATTCCGGTTCTTGTATCATACAGGGTTTGAACAAGCGTATTTGGTTGGAAAATCGGGTATTTTGCATTGTAAGAGTTCCAACCTCAATTCTGTCTCATACACACGTGCTCTTATCCTCATGCGTGCGCTCTCACTTTTCTTTCCATCTCTGCTGTATATTTCCACCAATCAACTGCAGTAAATTTCTTTGGAACATCATGACACCTCCATAATCGATTTATTTTGGAATTCTTCTGTCTGGGAAATTTTTAGTTCTAGCTGTCATAATGCCTCGCGTGCAAAGTCTCTTAAACCGATATTTTTGCATCAGGCTGGATTGATACGTTTTCTTAACGATTGGGACTTGTGACGATTTTTAATTTTGGTTAATTTTGAGAAAAGCGTTTTGTCGGCGTTTTAGGAAAATTAGTTCTAGTGTTTTGCTCGTCTAGTAGAGAAAGGTGGATTTTGCAGGAGATAACTTCTTTGCTACTTGCAGTCCCAATGTATGTTGTGAATGTTCAATCACCACATTGGTGGTGAAATTGTTTGTATATTTTGTGGATCAGTTGGTGTAAAACCAGATAGTTGACACGTACCAATCGATATGCGACCCCGTTATAAATCATTATGCAGTCCAAATCTCCAAAAAAATTTAGACAGCAACACACATGAGCAACCGGGTTCATCCTTGTGTACCTTGTGTACTTTTATATTTAAGACATTACAAGGAATCATCGATAAGAATTATTATTCTTAGTTAAAAGCAACTGCTGTTTTCTTCAAAGTTGCGATTAACAGCAAGACGACACAGGGAAATCATTGTAATATCCCTTAATATATGCCACGAATAAAATTGAAAATACTGCATCTTTCCCATCTTTATATTTTAAGAGTCCCTTGGATTTAGGTCCGACCCAAATGCTAACTTAAATATGAGCATTTCGGAAGAACATACAAGTGTGTGGTGTCTTCTCCTGCTCTACGTTCTTCATATTATTTAAGAAAACACGTATGAGAATTAAAGTATTCGTCCATACTTTCAACGCCAGTTTAAGGTAAATTGGATTAACTGCTTTACCTCATTATATCATTGTCTCATTTTTCGTTCTGTCCTTTCCAAACTCCGAAGCTACTCCCATCGAGTGTCGCCTCGTATTTCTTGACAAAATAAACACGTACAAATATTGTGCACAAAAAGTACTTTTTAATATGTATAATTCAAAGAAAAAATGTCAGATTTAACCCTTAATGTCAACCCTTTAAAATCTTTTCATGTAATTGTTAGGTGTATGCCCTTTTTTTAATTATATATATTTTTGAGTTGTTTTTCTTTTTGTGGGGTCTTAAGGCTCGTCGACATCGAGGTCATTAGAGCCCTAAAATCTTGTACAGGTAGGGAAAACATGACTCTCCCCGCGTGCGGGACTCGCCGAATGACTCAGCCATACCCACTAAAAACCCTCCTGAATTACAATATATCAAAACATTACATATATAAAAAAAAAGGGAGGGCCCGTGTTTGCCAAACACATACTTACTAGATGTAAGTCCCTTGGGGGGTTTTGAGAACGAATTATACTTCGAAACGATACGAAGAGTGAATTCCAGCTCTTACAGCTTTTCAACTGTCTTATGGTACTTTGGTAAAAGAAACAAGAAAACTGGTATCTCCGGTGGCTGTACACTCCGTTTGGTTGATTCACGAGTAAGATCATGTCCCCCAACGTTCTTGATTCCTGTGCACTTTAAATTAGAATTAGTGGTAAATCAGGAATATGACTTTTATAGTAAAAACAGAAATGTAATACTGATTTGTTTATGTTGTTTCTGAGGACAGCTCATTTAAGAGTACCATGTGAACTGTCTTTGATCGAACACACGAAAATCACATCTGATATCTATGTAAAATGGACTGATGTCAGATAACGCACAAAACTCGATTGTTTTTGTAGTGTTAATATGACGCGCTACATCCAAAACTGCAACAATGTTGACACAGGTAGAGATGGTATTCGGAGGGTCACTGCAGTTTTTTTTTGTCCTGATGCAGGGAATATTACTTTTCATCTTGATCTTTTCCGCAAAAATTTGCATGTTTCACAACCTTCTGTCTGTATTGACTGCCATCAATTCGATTTCGCAGTTTCTGATTACTCAATAAAAGTTGTTTTAACAGAGTATCTTACGACATGTATTCACTCATTAAAAAAGTTATTAATTTCGCATACAAATTAACTTGAAGGAAAACGATGATTATAGTTAGTGAAACGAAATGGAAACTGCGGTGCTTTGCTTATATAAAGCGGATGGCAAGTGCCTGGTAACGGCCGTGGTGATGTCCATTGCTTGGAGCGTCCACCCGTTCGCCCGGGTCTCGAGCCAAGACCCCTTGTGAGAAGGCAGTCGCTTGTTCGCTGGCGGGTGGCTGCTGTGCGGAAGGAGGGGGNAGATGTGTATAAGAGACAGACGGAGGACGGGACGACGCCAAGAGGCCACGTGCGCAGCAGGTCGACGACCCCATGGGTCACGGCCGTCGCCGGTCGCCCGACCGGCCAGCCAGCCACCGGGCAGTCAGGCAGGGAAGCAGCGAGCTAAGCAAGCAGGGAAGCTGGCAGGCGGGCAGCAGCCTGGCTGGCTCGTTCGCTGGCCACCGCGTCCGTTCCACCGTCCATCCATCCGCTTGCGCAATTGAGCGAGTTGCCGCAGCCGACGGAGCGGCCGACCGGCATCACCGCCAGCAAACGAACGAACACATCGACTACTCCAGCCGGAAGATGGAAAACGACACATGGTCTCAGCAGCCCTCTCTTCGGTTTCTCACTTTACTACTTTCTCATTTGGACATTAATATTCAGATGTGGTTTTCACAGTCTGCTTTATTTTGTAAAGCGAAAGTCTTCTTTCTGTCGCGGACGTATGAGGCGAGATCATTCAAGCAGAATTATTAGGCATCAATCAAATAAATTAATTAATAAATCACGAGGGCAGAGTACATTAATAGTGACGACAAATGAGTAATTTGGGAAATTTCGTATGATGGATAACATAGTGCTATAATATACAGACTCGTGTTTTACTGGGTTAACAGAACTCAAAGTATAAGAAATGAAGAACATCTGAAGAATTGTAAACTGACTGAATTTTTATCTTGATATTTACAACCTACAGGTGATAACGACGGTTTGTAGAAGTTAATGTTTGCACGAGTTTATTGAATGAGTAAAAATATCCGAAGTATTGAGAATACGTGAAATGAAATAAATAACTATTTCAGTGATGCCTGTACCAGCCATGTTGTTGGGAGAAGATCGAATGTATCATTCTCTCGTATGTGGGCATTGGAGATTCGGGCATATTATGCTAGGATGAGAAATAGTTTCTTTTAACTCTTGTCTGATGAAATAAAGAATGATTCTTATGTTTTAAAATATGTGCTACATATATTAGGTATTAATATACCACACGAATTGAATGCACTTATGTTTTCTTTGGCATTCTTTGAATAAGGGTTGTGTTAAAGAACGTGTAATATTAAACTTAAGTATCATAACCATATCACAAATGATGTGTAAACACCTTCATTTTAATTTATTTTCGTAATTTGATTCTTTTTTTTTTGTAAAACATTGTGATGACGGTAGATCAAAATTTATATCGTGTATACGGATATTTATATTGCATGGATTTTTGCTTGTTAATTTTTCGTATTTTTCAATTTGTAGGAATGAAGATTTTAACAATGTAACATCTTTTTTTTTTACTTTAATGTGTTAAAGTTTTAAGCATGTCTAAATGTAATACTTAAATGAAATAACTAATAGAAATCTGAGCAAAGTTTGGTGAACATGAAATCTGAGTATCAAAATAGCCACATCAGAAATATTGAAAACAAATTTAGGAAAATATATATCCTGAATTTCCAATTCAGACAAAAAGTTCCATTATGTTACTCGAAACATGGATCATTTCATTACGTGGTCAACACTTGAATCACTATCCTACATAGGATTCTTCTGGAGAGATTCATTTTCAATAGACAGGTGAAATTAAAATCCCTGTGTGTAGGACTGAAGCTTGCAGCAAATTTCACAATTGCAATGAACGTTAGCTTGAAAACTTGGGATAGAAACTTATATGGAATGACATAAAATCCCAATTAGAATTTTTGTTACCACTNATAAGAGACAGGTGTGTAGGACTGAAGCTTGCAGCAAATTTCACAATTGCAATGAACGTTAGCTTGAAAACTTGGGATAGAAACTTATATGGAATGACATAAAATCCCAATTAGAATTTTTGTTACCACTCATAACATCGAGGAATTCTTATATTTTTAATTATTGCTTGTTATTCAAAATCTTGAACAAATACACGTTGATCTTATGTATTAAGAGATGCGAGTGGAAAGAATATAGACAAAATGAAAATTGTTATACGGAGAAATAGTTATTTGATAAACGTAGTATTACTTGTATACGCATTTATGTGTACCCTGCTTGATTTTTGCCGTACTTCCAATTTAATGTTCAGAACACTAGAATTGATACAATTAATATTAAAAATTGAATTATTTGTTTCCAAACATCTTTTAACAACTTCTTGAATATTTAGTTTCTACTTCTTTAATGTTTTGCGTGAAGATAGTTTTATAAGCGGATGAAGGGTGTTTCAATTAATTGAAGGATATGCTCTAATCTACACTGTGTAAATTGGTTAAACATTGAGATTTTTCGTGATAAAACCATCTCTTAGTTGAATACTAGTGCGATGGGTTGTGATTATCTATATATGAATCTCAAAGAAATTCATTTTCATGGAATGGTCTGCCGTCATCATTATACTCAAATCTTTATTTCACTTTCTGACACTTTCCTTACAGGTTTAATAAAAAATTTCGGGAAGAAGAAATCTCTTGGAAGATCGATAAATTCTTCAAACGTTATGTCAAAATAACATTACCTTATGAAGTATTATGAAAATGTCCCATCTTATTTTTCGTAAATGTTTCAAGAATTCCTACTACTATATTAAACAAATGTGGTCGAAATTTGAGGAAATGGAACGGGTGGGATTCAAGTTTATAATATTTGGATCCAAAATTAATCCAGTTATTTCATTTCGGACAAATTAATGTCTTCCCGATCCCCTTGGGTGTAGTAAATGCTTGGGGGTTGGGGGCTATGGTTGAGAATATGGAGAGAAGAAAGCTTCCGGATTGGAGTAACGAAAGCTTTTTCTTGGCGCGCATAATGATCGCATGAAACAGGGAGGGCTTTGCCCTTATATCATGAGAGCAAGGTCGTCTTCATCTCGGGTCATGCGCTCCGTATGAAGGAGGAAACGATCACGACGGGGAATCCCAGCGAAAGAACTGTTAAAAGCAGAAATATCGACAGCGGAATACATTCATTCAACGTGCCTGGGATGCGAGGCGTATTGAAATGCTCTCTTTTTAATGCCATTAACACTTTTTCGGATCCCTGTGACGTTTGAGAACTGAAAAAAAAAAGGTTTACTTCTGAAAGAGGAAAGTTTTTAAGATCTCACGTGGAAAAAGTTCGCAAAGTACTGCGTTTCTACACGATCATAACTTGGATTTTTTTTTTTCGTACGTAGTCGGGAAAACAAGCGCAGGTGATGTTTTTTCTTTTACTTTTTACCAGCTGTGAATCCTGCTTCCTATTCCTGGTGCAAGAGATATGATAACTTCGTCCTGGTGAAAACGGCGATGAGTCGTGAATCGCACCAGCCAAGATCGGCTTCGCAGTTAACGTCTAAACGATCATTGTGGAAGATCGCGTGTTTCATTCGTGGCTCATGGATACATTTTGCGGACTGAACAATGCAAAGTTTTAAATGAACGCTGATCAACAAATAGCTGTTTCATAGATGTAAAGGCGAGGACAAGAATGATTTTATCAGAGCCGATTGACCAAAGATAAGTCGTGTAATAAGGTTTATCATGTGATATGTTCAAATAGTTCGAAGCATTTTTAAATGCAGAGATGTGGCGTTTTGTTTTTGACTGCGAACGATGTATATTTACTTGAAATCCTAAGAAAAGACAAATACAGTGATATTGAATTTGAACAAACTACAGCCTTACTGAACCGCGAATTCAAAAATATTTTCGAACATGATAATTTTAAAGAAAATGTTTCTTTCCGTCGCTTTGATGATTTTTTTAATTAAGTGGGTTAATTTCTTTGGTCGGCGTCTCGAAATGTGTACGTATTTGCGGAATTGGTACAGTGCTGCAGTTTGTTCCTATTCAGTATGCTATTCCTTTATCGCCTTTTCTTGGACAAAGAGTTGAATAATAATAATAATAATAATAAAGAAGTACTATTGAAGTGTATCGGCCAATCAGAAAAATTGTTTCACTATCTGATATATTTTTATTCTTTTCTCTACACACCCCTTGTTAGTGAAAATCGTACTCAGATATTTTTATCCAATTAGGAGATATTTTATGTACACTAATCAAACTATTATTCTGATTATGCTTAACATTAGTCTTAATTTATATCTATTATGCTTAACATTAGTCTTAATTTCTATTTCTCATTTCGGTTTACGAACTGTTTTATCTTGATGGTCTATACTACAAATAAAACTATGGCTCTTATGGCAGATGGTCACTCACTGACAAATATCGTGATAAATCACAATTTCACTTTTTTCTTTACTGCGGGTGAAGAAGTGCTACGAAGCAGCTGCGTTGATACATATAGACAAGAGGCATGGAGATCCAGTGGAATCGGAAGCACGGGAAGAACTAGTGGTGGTAATTTGCAAACATCAAAATTCATATGTGATAGATAAAATGGCGTTAGATAAACCTACTATCTATAATATACTTGATTTTCATTTATTTTAAGTTACGTTTAAATCGTATGACGTTAAGACAATCTCTGATCATTCATGTGTTTCTATAATTTCGTTCCTTCTGTGATGTTCCACAGCCCCTCTACAATCCCACTTTACATTGCTTAGCAGTGGGGGTAATGATTATTTGACCAAACCAATAGTCGCCAAACAAGCACAACTCGTCAGAATTAAAAATTAAGTCTGTTTGGAATGTGTAATATCGCCAAAATGGCGATAAATCTCTTAACCTACCAACTCTAACGGGGACCTGCAATTCTTGTTTATCTGGAACTACTAAAGTCGAGTTCAAGAAAACTGGACCGTATTATAGTTCTTGGAGAAGTCCTTTGTGATACCTTGCCATGAGCGTGGTCAGAGTGAGCTGGTGATGCTTCGCCGAAGACGCGGCAGTCACCACCACCTGAGCAAGCGGAGAACCAGGAGCGACATTCCTGCGATGCGGAACCAAGAGGAGACGTTCGCCCTCCGGTCAACACAAAAAACATTCGATCGCCACTTACCATTTCAGTACGAGATAACACTCATCACTTCGTGAAAACAACTGGCTTGCTTCAAACGAAGAAATTCCTTGCCTCGGGTTCCGGAGAATGTGGGCTTCCAGGTGTTATTGATTCCACGTATTGGCTCAATGTATCAATTTGCTTATCCCACCACCCCCAGATTTTGAGATGTTTCAAAATTTAAATTTTACTTATCTCGTTTTCTCCAGATTTTGATATTTTCCTTTGTAGGGAAGAATCGTGATGCGGGAAAATGTGTCATTTTTGAAACGAAAGAGCAGCTTTATGGTCGACTCCCAAACAATATCGTTTATAGAATTGTGCTTCCAAACTAGAACTGGGGTGGGAGAAATGTGGTATTTGCATTGTGATTAAAACTGTATCTTTTGCTTGTCTCGCCCGTACGAAAGGGGTGGTTGAATTCATCTTTCGGTCTGGATTATACGGCAGGGTCCAGACAAGTTACACGTGAATTTTGTCTCTTGTCGGTACATGTTTTGGGGCGACTATGGATACTTGACTTTATTCTTCACAGTTATACTTCTTTCGGAAATGCAACTTTGGTTCAAGTTCCATAGCTCATTGTATGGATCATTGTATGATGTATGAGATTTGTTAGTTTCTTTTTAAATAGCGTCCAAAGTTCTCAACATTATAAAACTATCTGTTAATTGTTCATATCTCTATGAGACATCTTTGGTAAGACATACTTATTTTTACTGTCATGTTGACTTCCGCAACGATGGGAAGTCCGAAAGCGATAGGTCGTTGCAAGGTTTGTCGTATTTGGAAGCATGACACTCGAGCTCCTCTACACATTATTCGTTTTGTTAGCACACACAGGTCTCCACTCACGTTAAGGATACATATTTCATGTACAATAAGTCTTATTAATATACAATCCGTTTCTTAAATCTTGCGAAGTTCTAAATGTTGTAATTTTGCCTATTTTGTCAGAGCCGCACATTGGGGATCATCAACATTCTATAGTATTTCCCGTAGACCTAAGAATATGAAATTTCGTATTGATGACTAAAATTACGTTGGTCACATTTTGGTTGGTCACATCGATGATTCTGCGACAAACAATCGATATGTTATGAGATTCTCTCTAAAACTTTATTACTGTCAATCACACATTTCACTTGCACATAGTATATTATAGACAATCATATTATGTTCACCAACCAGTTTCTATATGTATGTTGTAGTAATATAATATGTGCAAGTGAATTATTCACATACAATCAATATCAGAGTGATGTAATAAATAACTTTATTGCTGTATTTCTTCGTAAATGAAGTCTTCGACCTTCTCTGCATTCTTATCTTCTGGTCAGGGATAGTAAACAGATTTCTGTGCCTTGTTATTATAAGTTAAAGTATCTCATCTTCAACAAATTTTCTCTGACTTCTATGGAAAAGCGCAACAAATTGGCGCAACTCTTCTTTGAAAATTGCTACAGCTCTAGAAACCCGAGCGCCAAGATGACGCCGTCCTCTTTCCCTCCTACCACTTAACCGCATATCTGCTCCGTGGTCCACGCACACGTTTTGCTGGTTATATTTTTTTCTTTTGCCTTTTTGAACCTGGTTTTCTCTGCAATTCGTCCTTCACCTAATTAAGTACAGCATTAAAGATGACGTGTTTGCGTGTCGTGGAAGAGACAGCCCCTGGAGGAGGGAATTTGCGAGGCATCTTAATTATTTCTCTTCCGCGGAGTCCCACAGTCGAGAGATTCGTATCTGCTAACGGGCTACCGACGCTGATCGCTCCAGTCGGCGTAATAGCTGTTTCGCGCTGCATAGAAGCATCGGATTAAGAAATGGAACTGCTCTCACCAATTTCTGATTACATGTCTCATGATGAATATGTTCATTAATGGTGTCTCCTTAATGAGTTGTCTATTTTTCTTTCTTTCATTTTTTAAGTGGCGTAGCGCACAAAAATAGTAAGCAAACGAGCCCTGTTCATACAAACGTTAAAATGTGTATATCGAGAAAAGTAAATCTATATATCTGACAACAAAAGTAATATCTAAAGTAAATATCTGACAACAATTTCAAAACTATTTTCCTGCATGTTTGTATTATATCTTCTACATTTATTCATATAAATTTAGTTGTATATGTGCTCAACCTTGGCATGGTTGAGTACATTAATTCTGTAACTCCATCCTGGCCCGGGTTTTTCCTTCGGTTTTCCTTCGGGTAGAGGCGGATTTTTTATAAAGACTTGCGAAGTTCTTGCGTAGGGACGGCATCAATTGAAATATTATTACCGATTTTACTGTTATTTAATAGTTCTGAATTATCAACAATACTTTCCAAATGATTTATAGCTTGATACAATATTTGTTGGTATTTGTTAATACTATAACACGTGTCGAACTATTTTTTATCGAACTATGTTGAAATGTTAAATCCGCCTCTGTCTTAGGGCCCTTGATCGGAATTGATCGGATGGTCCCTTGCTTGCTTCCGGAGAGTAAATTAGTTTATTGTCCTCCACGTGGTCATGCGCAGTTTGTAACTGCTTTTTTGACAATAAAATTATTACTTATTATTATAAATTTTATTATTATTACATCCAGGATAGGATACTATTAACTTGATTTTCTGGATATTTGTATCGTACCAAAGATCCTTCATAAAATATACAAACTCATTAGCAAGATCATTGGTTTGAGGAAAATAAATCGTTGATAAGTCAAAAAAATGTCAACAATAAATTATGTATTACCATATGCTTCTGGTAAATAATTTTAGGTCTCTCCATGTAATTTTTAAAGAGATATGTAACTTAATGTCGCTTCTTCCAGACAATACGCAGTATTGACCTAATACGGATGACATACCGTATCGTTCTTGCTAGAGTATACAAATTACTAAACTGTGAGTTGTTTGGAGGTGATACGAAAATATCTGTAATCACCTCAATACATTTTTTAATTATACCATCTGTTCTTTGCAATGAGATATTACTATCAATTTTAAGGCAGTTTGACATTTTCTTAAAATTTTGAACACATACTCATCTACTAAACCATTCAGTAATCTTAATTTTATTTTATTGATGAATAATTTAATAATAAATTAATTAGTTCATTTGATTTAATTTCATTTTTAGTCTTGAATTGTATGTTGGAATAGTTAAGCTAAGGGAAACATTTTATTATGCGTATTTGTAATGCGGGTTGCATATACCGTGCTCTTGCCTTTGCGTAAGTCACTCAAACTCCCACACAGTAATTTTCGTAGCTGCAGTGTTGATGTATTAGTGACTTAGGATACTCTCATATTGCATTCCAGAAGACCCACCAGAACAGGTTTAGATCCCCTTTATTGTCATTTGTAACTTCATAAAAAAAATTAGTAAAAGATCAAGAAATGCGGCTAAATTTTACTTTTCTATACCACATCAACAATAAATTATATTTTTTAAAAAACATTGGGCCATAAAAATATAAAGTCATGATATTAATCTAGTATACTAATCATTTACCAATAAACTAATGCATGATTTCTGTATGACTTTGTTTAATTATTTTAAATAAACTCTGAAGATGAATATGTCTTATATATTCTGATCTATTTTTTTCCAGAATTAAGAAAAAGTGTTGTTTACTTTTTTCTGAATGCAGTTTTTATTTGCATGCGCTTGATAGAAAATGCAGAGAGATCGTTATATTTAGCGGAATTACTATTGTGTCTTCGAGAATGAGGTCTGGAATTTTCAACTGTTATCAGATAAGTTTTAGACTTTCCTTCTTAGAACACTCCTTGCGCTCGCATATGTTGCTCTGGTGATGTCTCTAGACCGTGTCTGGATTCGTACAGTGGGCTAATACCCATTGCCACTTCGAAGCGAACACACAGCACCATTAGGGTATTTTAAAATGTTAAAACATTGAGTACGCTGAAAAGGTACGGGAGATGCTTCATCTTCTGCAGCAATTACTAACTGTGCTCCATTTATCAGACGTGGTAGGAGATTGAATATCAGATCTATATATGGCGCATACATCTAAGTGTTGTAAGGGAAATCTAAGAAATGAAAGCATTCTGAAATTTTGAAACACTACTCACGTATTTCTTGTTGAATTAATTTAAAATTTCGTCAGTCATTCTTGATGATCGTTATTTTTAAGTTCGTGGGGAAATGCTCACATAGACAACTGAAATGAGTTACCGCATCCTCCGTGCTTCTCTCCTAGACTACTCACCACCACTTAGCAACTGAGTTAAACTGCTGACCACAGAATGTTCGACGAGTGGGACAGGGCTTTTAAATTAAAAATCATGAGAGAAAAAACTCATCTTTCGTTCTTGTCGCATACATCTCGCAATACAACGCCGGAATAAAAGTCAATAACTTGATTTTTTTTAGAAAAACGAAGCGAATATAGGTTTCTTTTATCTCAAAGATCTCTGATAACAAATTAGCAAAATCTCCAAATTTTGCTGTTGTAGCTGCTTTCTTCTTCGAGCATACGTGATTGAAAATGAAGAAAATAATGGAAAATTTTGCGTAAGTCAGTTTAGTTATGATAATTTAAATCAACATAATTCTTCATTGAGAGGTTTCTCCTGAAATAAGAACGTTTGGTTAAAAATATCATTCGACCTTACTTGGACTCCGCGCAATATTTATGGTGAACTTTTTATGGAACACAACGTTTGAATCCTAAGGGACGTTTGTTAGGCGTAACAAATTTTAAACATAGCAACATAAGAACAGAAAATGAAATATTTTTGTACATTATACATTATTTTACATTTACGTACTGAAATTTATGAAAATTGGAAGAAAAAAAGTATTATATTCTAAGAGATATTTACCTTCTTTTTCGAATCTAACGGTACCCTGTCTGAGTTGTTTTCCTTGAGACATTGATCATTTAATACCTTTCTTTCTGCCAATGAAGTAATTTTAATGTATCAAGCATAACTCTTGGTCCTAATTCGAGCAGCGCTGTGAATTAATTTTCCTGAATGGAATAGTAGTTCCTATTGATTTGAAGTTGAAACCTACATAACCCAGGAAACTGAATTTTGCCGTCGCCAATAGTAGCAGGAAGTGGTGTCAATTTCATTGAAGGATTTACTATCAACTTTGGTACCATTGTTTTCTTTCAAAGCTTTTTTCTGTTTCGTAATCCTTTTTCCATTGTGGGAGTGACAATGGTGCGGCGTGATGCTGTGGAAATTGATCACCGTTGTCTTAGAACTTATTGTTTCGGAAACGCCGGTGTTTCTGAATGTTTCCAACAATTCGTGCACGGCATCAGGCCATTATATTTCTTTTTTTTTATTTGATGTGTGATTCAAACATTTCCATACATTTAACACAATCATACCGGGACATAATTACAGTTTTTCAATCACTAATTAGTACACATTCAAACAACAATTTTAGTTATTACAGATTTCCCTCATGTTGTACTTTACATAATTTTACAGTAATACATGAATTTGCATCTCTTCTATAGCATTAAACCTTTTCTTAATCATTAAACCTTTTATTACCACTCCTATTTGCGTGGTCAACTCTGCATACACATTTTAAGTATCATCACTAGACAAAATTCTTCCCTCTTCCCTGATGAGTAAAATGCCTGTTCTCGGTACATCCTTATGAATCTCACTCCTCCTTCCTTTTTGACCGTATAAATCGCAAATCCCACTGTAAATTGATCGTGCCAATATAATAAATAAACAATAAGTATGTAACACACTCATATGCATTTTTGTGTGTCAACACATCAAATGGTGCATTCAGTTGCAAAAGCGCTTGGGAAAATCGAACAAAAAATTGTACCGATGTACATAGAAAAGTGGATACTCCCTTTAAATGCTGCATGATTCACTTTCCGAGTCCATCACATCTAATGTGATTAATATTTGCCTCAGATACTTCGTGTTTTTCATATTTCAATAACTGTTAATTCTAATATAATCCTTGAAATGGGTCATTCCCTTCAAAGTTTTTTTTTTTTTTGTCAATAACATTAATGTAATCATTATCATTTATGACACCCAAGTCCTATAAAACACTGGGAAGCCCTTGCTGCCTAATGAAGACGGGTGAGTGACAGTTTTAACAGTATCGCACTGGCTCGCCCTACTTCGGGAATATATAATTGCCCTTCGTGGTGTAAACCAGACCTTTCACATAGGCCAATCCGGAGCAAGTAGCTCCGAGGAGCGGCAGGGAAAACAGCTGGAACGCAAGAAAGAGCGTCAATATGAAGCCGTGAGTCACAGTGACTAGCGATATGGCGGAAGAAGCGTTGTTCTAAACGCAAATCCTCGTTATCTTTCAATTCTAAATGGAATATGAATCTTTTTGTGGATATGCCAAATTCTTGGAGTGTCACAAAGTATTAAATCACGTTAAGTTGTTTAATTTACTCCGACATTATAAGGTTTATCATTCAGAGTATGATGCGGAACACAAAACAGTAATGCTTGAAACGAAAATTAATTTACTGTTATTAATACTTACGTCATTAGTGATGAACCTCAGAAAAATAAATTTCTATTTCAACGTAATAACCAAGTGACTACCAAGTATGTGAGAAACTACCAAGATTTGAGAGTAGGGATAAATATATCGTACTTTAGTGTAGAGGACAAAAGTGTTCTCGCTTCAAACGTAAGTTATTGCTGATTAAATGTTTTCGATTTTTGCTCATTTCTCACAATTTTTGCTCACGAATATGTGTAAAAGTAGACCTAGAAATTCTTTATCCGACCCTGGTGTAAAATTTTGGGATGAGGATGAGTTTTCCATGAGATGTCCAATCCCATATTACTTCAAATCATTCTTGACTTTTTCTAAATACGAGGAATCAAGTCAAGCTTAAGTATATTGAGTCAATTCAAGTACTTTCAATTGTTGAAACAATTTGGAGAAATGTTTATGTTTAAATTAATGGCTATTTAGGCGAATTTATAAATTGACTTTTGAGTTGATGTGTGTGTGTGAGGGAGACAATGCATCTTAAATATTTGTCATGTGATGGAGTATAGCTTTGTCCGAGACGTTTGTTGATTTTTACCACTGTGTCCTGTCTCCGGTCGTAAAATGTGCGGGACATAAGGGACATTTCCGCCGCGTCCTCGAGTTGTATCTCTGACCGCGGTCATCATCCTTCGGTACGACGTTGCCGAGTTTCGTGTCACTGCCCTCCTCCGATGTAAGATAACTGATGATTCATCTGTTCATAAAATCTGCAGTGGTTTCCTATTTACTTTCCATTTTATTTATGGAATTTTTATTTTCATGGGTTCAATCATTTTAAATTTGTTCATTGTCGCCCACGTGGCCATACGCAATTTGTAACTGCTGTTTTTATTGTATATTTATTAAATTTAACAATGCTTATTTTCTTGTTTCCTGGAGTGGCGGGTAATGTGCATCATGGAACTTCTAAATCATTTTTAAAGTGTATTTTTTATGTACAAAATGCAGAATTACGCGAGTGGTTATATTTTTTGACTTTGCAAATTAAGCTACAAAATTGGATTGATTATGAGCGAGACTTCTTTAGGTGATGTGTGTGAGACTTACCCCCTGAAAGGACTATGTTTAGATCAGTGAAAGGCGTTGACTGTTTTCATATTTTTGTGTCATATTGGAGTTAAGAACTTAAAATTGTAACAGGATTGTTAAAGCACACCAATATTGGATTTTTTTGAAATTCCAATTATAAGGAGTTGAATTACAGTGAAATGTGAGTTATTATTATTATTTTCACCGTATTCACCATATCTTACGATCTAATTGAGGTAACACTGTACGTAATCATTGCTAAGTAAGATATAGAAATCTCTTAGATTACGGTGAACCTCACCGCCAGGTAACAGATTAATCATGTTACGTCGAATGAAAATGGGAGTCGGGATGGACCGGGATTCGAACCCGGGACCTTGAGCTCTACGCGCTCATGCGCCTACCAACTGCGCCATCCCGTTCGCCTCTCGGGCCTCTCGTTCGCCTCTCGGGCGCGTAGAGCTCAAGGTCCCGGGTTCGAATCCCGGTCCCGTCTCCCATTTTCATTCGACGTAACATGATTAATCTGTTACCTGGCGGTGNTCCTAAGGGAGTCGCCTCAGATGAGGAATCTAGTCTCTACGAGACCACCTCAGAGGTCTTTGGGTTTCACAAGTTGAATGAGAATGGTAGACGGGCCCGAGAGGCGAACGGGATGGCGCAGTTGGTAGGCGCATGAGCGCGTAGAGCTCAAGGTCCCGGGTTCGAATCCCGGTCCCGTCTCCCATTTTCATTCGACGTAACATAAGTAAGATATTTAAAAACAGAGTTTTTCGATTTTTGGAGTTTATAATGGATGAATAGGGATAGAAAAGTTGTATGGTTTTTGTTATTCTCGCTAACTTGATACTTTCAGAGATAAATATTAAAAGTGGGAACTTAAAGTTTTTGACGGGATGGTTTCTTTTTATTGTAGAAGCTTACCACGGGAGATGCCATTGAAAGTAGTCATAAAGAAATGTATTCTATTGTACCAGTACGGATCCATTTAACGAACTTCAGGAAACTCTATGAAACAACAGAGAGGAATCTAGTTTAATGTTCCGAACGACACTGGTAATAAACGTCTAGTTTGTTTAGTAATAAATACATTTTTTGCACTTAACATTCACCTTTGTTAAATCATAATTTATACTAGATTTATTTTAATTCATTTCATGTATTTTTCCAAATGTACATGATGAAGGAATATTTTGTTCAAAATGACTATGATTCTTAAATGTTACATATTAATAAATCGTAAATTTAGTTTCGAATATATTTTTAGGTGGAAAGTTGAAGGACACATATTTTTTCGAAGTTGCTCTACAAAAGCTGAAAGCTAGGTTAGTGGATGAGTATAAAAACTTGTAAAAATTTACTGCCTGTTAAGTGGGGAAGGCGATAAACCGAGGTGGTAGACAGAATCCGCCAAGTCCATTTCCGTCGAGGCAGGCTCTGTCTGACTTCAATATACTCTTCCTACAACCTCCTGCCACTATCGGAGAGTGCGAATCAGGTGGCTCTTAGTTATTTAGAAATGATTTTCAATTTTCAAGATTCGAATGCCACATTCGCCACCCGTCTCATCAATGGAGCCAGCACTGATGATGGCCGCCACGCGGTCGAAAAGGCCTTATGACTTAATAAATGAACTGGATAGTGTGAGTACATATTCTTTATACAATACTGTGTATACTAGCGACACCGAACCTCATCATACAAAAATAAACGTACTTTCTACTTTATCGCTGACAATGATTTAATATTTTATTATTTAATATGTTGAATTATTTGTCTTTACAACGAAGGATATGTTGGTGAGGCGAACAGCGAGAATGATTGAGATATCTTAATTTGAAGAAAGCCCCTGCAATGGCTACGTGTTGCGGTACAGGGTTACTGCAATGTAAGTTGCAAATAAAATAAATAAATTTGACTTATATTCAGCCATAAGGGGGAAGTACAGTCGATTTTCTCTGCTGAGTACTGCCTAAGAAAAGTTTTAATTAATATAGAATATTAATGTAACGCCAAACGGATAAAAAATTCTATCATGAGATATTTTTATTCCTGAACATCATTAGTGTGAGTCTGGGTGTTTGACTATATATTATTTTTGACGAATTTCACAGTTCGTCTTATTTTCTTGTGAAATATTTTAAAATGTCTGTGCATGACATTTTATTAAATGGCTTACAAATTCAAATATTTTTTCGTTTCCTAGGAATTTTTTCTAAGTTCCAACTTTTCGTGCGTTTAATGCTCTTGACAAATCTTATATTATTGTTTAACGTAACCTAAGAAATTGACAAACGTGAACATGTGTATACCTTTAGTGAATTCTCATTATTTAGTGATTAGTTCATAATTTGCTTCCGTATAATAAGTATCCGCTGTTGAAAGTGAAGGAAGCAAAATATAATTCTTAATAAGAAACCATACCTCTTGTGGTTTCACGCTGGTGCTGTATGTGATGTAGAACGTAAAATAACAGTTTGCTGGACATTCTAATTGTACAAGTTACTTATTTTCAACATATGCAGTGAAATGTTTTTGAAAGTGTATTAAAAATTTCAAAGACTTGTTGTGTATCAATGTTTTGTTACCTGTTATTTAAGAGTCAATGAAAAAATCGCCTTTACGGACTCCGTATCGTACGGTCTAAGTACGATGAATTTGAAATGTTCTATCGCTAAGTAACGGACTTGTTCATTATTTTTTTAGAAGTTCACAGATACCAGGAAATATTGTCAAAGTTTGTTGCTTTAATGGTTTGTCATGGTTTTCCTGTTGTGCTTTCATGGCTGTTATTTTTATTTATTTATTTATTTATTTATTTATTTATTGTGGGCCTTTAGGGCTCGTCGACGTCAAGGTCATTAGAGCCCTTTGGCTGTTAATGAATAGTATAATATTCATACTCTCGATTCGAGTATTTTTAAATTGGATTATTTAATTTTATCTTGAAACTAATATGTGTATTCCGTTACTAAAAATGTTCAACTCGTTTAGTGACAATTTTTATCTTCACGCATCAGTTACTCTTTTTTTATTTATAAATAGCGTTGCCCTCTAGAGAACGTTTTTAGTTGTCATCTATTAGTCAGTCTCGACCGCATGAAGAGGAGAGAAACTCTTCGGCAGATGTATTTTCTCCCACTACTGACAAATTTTCTTCCACGACTTATCTTATTATTCTATTGAAGTGTACGTGTAAGTATTATAATAAGACATGTCTGTATATCACCACGACGTTTCCTTGTTTTTCTTGATCCTGAATGTCGTATGGCCGACCTCCTAAAAGGTATGAATGAATGTCTACAATGAAGGTTAGTATATTCCGTAGAACTGGGAAGTTAAATTAATCCCCATTTCGACCAATATTGGTTTCTCTCTCCTACCACACGACTTACCGGTTTCGCGTAGAATAAGCATTTAATTTATTTCTCGTGTGAAGCATTTAATTTATCTCTCTAGCTAATAGATACTGAAAGAGTCTTTATTTTGAATTCTTGATTCGACTGTAAAGTTAAACGAGTTGAGGATCGAAATATTCCCCGTTCGGACCCATGAGAGAAAGAAACGCATAAAATAAAATGTTTGTATCGTACGATGAGAGATTCATTAGTTATTCCCAATCTTGCGAGTAGACTTTTCTATCAAGCCAGACCAGGATATTAACTTCTTTCTTTTAGTACGATGACAAATTCTGTGCAATTGTGTCTCAACAATTCAAATATCATTTGTACGAGTACTTGAAGAATGATAGGCAAATGTGACCCTAGGTAACGTCTTGACACAAATTACCATTTCGCTCATTCTATTCAGCGAGTCTATGCTAAATTCATCATTTCTTCACAGAGCTTTGTCGCTCATGCATTAAAAGCGTGAAATATTTAATGTAGGAATAATAATTTAATGTAATACAGTAAGAAGGCTGGGGTGGAATTGTGGATTGATCTCCATTTTACCTCTTCACGTTTATTCCTTTTCGCTAACGAGTTGAAAAGGATTAAAACGTCTTAATGATGCCATCGAAAACACACACTCACGTACACATTGTTCTCGTGGTTCTGTTCAGTCGGGAAAGAAATCTGAATGAGAGTCGTATCTCAAAACATCCTTTTCATCTCAGTGTTTATTTTGATGCACGTGTCCGCCCATGCAAATTGAACAGGTTGTCCAAACGTGACTTGTGGTTGGGAGTTTCGCATCTTGACAGGCAAGGCGAGCGACCGCTCATATACATAACAGCTCTACTCGATGAAATGATTTACAATAAATTGCACAAAAACAATCTTAAGAGAGGGAGAGAAAGTTGCATAATATTGGTAAGTATATTAATTGACGATGCCTTTACTATTTGGTAGCATCGAATTCATGAGCCATGACTTGTATTTTTATTTTTATCGACCGACTAAAAACTCCTAGCAGTAATTCCAGTACATCGTTGGGCTCTATGGTATCATTTTGTGAATCATCATAGTTTTATTAAACAAATTTTTGCTATATCGTCATTGTGTATTCATTAGTTAGCGATAAAACGGCACAATGTCTGATAATATTATATTTACGAAAAATTTAAAGATTAGTATTGAACAATTCTATCGCAACACACGGTTGTAGGTATGTGGTTATTTATTCATTCTGAAGATTAAAATTACTAGTCACAAGAAAATTTATTATTATTTTTGATTGCTTTTCAATTTAAAACCATCTTGCTCGCTCTATCGTAGGGAACTTGTTTTTACTTTTTCGTAATCATAGTCCAAGAATGCATAACGTTGTTGAAAAATATTTCTCCCAATACATCTAAGGATGGATATTCTAGTAGAATAAAGAAAAATATTCATTTATGCAACTGGAGTATTAAAATATTCATTTATCCTTTGTTGTATTCTTTTAAAAATGAATTTAGTTGCTATCCGCAGCAGGAAGTGAAATTATTTGGGTGTTGTTTCACTTCGATAATATGAATCTTACTTTGGCCACTGAAGGAAGTAAATTCACGTCGCATTCACGGCAACAATTTAAAAATCAAATCGGTTTGGCATCATTGTCTTTCATTTCTTCTCTGCAGGGAAAAAGAGTCACAAAGCCAAATTAATTATTTTTTAGGACATCCAAATCGGACCCAAGTATTAAAACTCCAGATGTTAATATTTTGTTTTATGTAATACAACTTCGTATGTTTATCATTGCATATTAATCATTATATACTCTAATTTATTAAGAAGAAAGCTTCCTGGTATTCCGATTTTGAAGGATGTTTTTGCTATTCTGAAAAATCATTGTCTTACGCAACTCTGCACCAGATATTATCTTTAAACATTGGTCAAAATATCAGATTTTTTACTGTTTGATTTACGTTTCTCGTATATCTTGTGTGTGAGCTCAGAAAAGGGAGACATTTTTCTTCTTGATTTAAGAGGATGACTTTACATCATCGTGACTGAAAAAAAATCGGTTGCAAAACCAAACGGAACCTATCCCGTAACAAGCAAGCCAATACTCTCTGCGCACACATGTCACGGGAAGCGAGCGAGCGCTTGCGTCTCAAAATAGTAGAGAATCACGACGCGACCGGTCGCGTTCCAGGGCACAGCAGCAGAAGGAGAAGAAGGCGACTTTCGCGAACGGAGGTCGCCGCTTCTTCGTCCACAATTAGCCTCGTATCCTGAGCGGCGAAGCGGCGCCAAGTGACCGTTACCTGCGGCCCTCCAGTCACTAGCATACCGCCTCGATACGACTGGTCGAACGAGTGGAATGGCTGGAGAAGCAGCGACGATCATAGTAAACCCTTCGGAAAGACTCCTCTATAGGACTTCAGGCTGGGTCGCGATAGTATTTGTCAGCTTTCGTGTTTCAGAAGAGATATCTAATACATATCAGAATTAAATAGGGTCTTTAGCGTACACGGACTTCGCCGGAATGCCTCAGAAAGAGTGAGTTCTTCATTTAACAAATGTGTCGAAAACTAATGATTTGGGAGGTAAATATTTTCTTACAGTTCCGTTTGTAAACAATAGTATCATGGGATTCCATCAGAGAAAAAAAAAGTTCTTTCGCACCTTTTAGTTTCGTCTGACTTCATGTTAGTTGCCTCATAGAAGGCGTCAATCAAAACGACTAATAAAATCAATGTTTTAGCGCCCAGATAAATGTTTTCGTGTGTGAAATTCATAGACGATGCAATATCGTCGCCTGTGACATTCGACTATAGCTAATTATATATCTCCATGGAAGTAGGAGGAAATATTTTGTGATGAATATAATTTATATATTTCATGGATATGATGAACTATATACAGTTCCACGTTAATCAACAAATTGTCTCTGATGTGAAGGTAAGCTTCCTATTTTTACGTAGATGTTTACAACTTACTATTACATATTCTGTATTCTATTGCGAAATGTTTCCAGAATTCATCTCAAGGTTTTAAGGAACAGGCTTTTAGGTTGTTGGGTTTCACATCTATTTTTGCAAAACTATTGAACTTAGATGGCATGGGATTAATTTCTAACTTACATTGATCTCGTGAATGAAGTCGCTATTCAATTCTTGTATCAATGGGCATTTCTGGTCAATGTCGCAGTATTAAATATGATTGCAAATTGTTTTGATCTGTTATGGATAATTCGGGTACACAAAATATTAAATGAGAGAAAAATGATCCATTGATCGGGAGTGTTAAATGACTGCAGTTCTTCGTTCGAAGATCAATCCTTCTCAGAACCACATCCTCCTCCTCTGGGTTTCTCCAAAGAGACCGACTAAGCCCTCTAGCAGTGAAGCTTGGTCAAGGATATTTCCACGAGAGGAGGATTCAAGTTTCGATCGCATCATGGGTATGGAATATATTTGCAAAAACTGAACGACCGGCCAAAGCACAAACGACGCCCTCAGGGCGTGTCTGCGTCGTGGTGTCGTCTCCGCGCGTCCGGCTTTCACGTATTCGGGGACGGCGCGGAGCGGCGTCGCAGTGGATGGTGGCGCCAGGGCAACGAGACGCGCCACGCACGACTAGGAGGAGATTACTGACTGGCGTCGCAAGGTCAGGTCACGAGGCCAAGGTCCACGAATCGCGGAAGCGGATTTCTGGATTCGCATTCATCGGAAGAGTCGCCATTTTATCTGCTTTACGGTGGCGTCGGATAATATAATAGATTACGGGCGTATGATGTGTGAGCAAAGTTAATATTCTGACTAACACTGTGATGAAAGTCCATTAAGAGCAAGGCAGATACTAGTATAAATATGGAAAATGAATCAAAACGACTCATCCGTCTCATCAGAATTACTGGGTACGTACGGATTGAGTTCTCAAAACCTCTTTTTTGGTGTCAGGAATCTTCAAAACAGACATTTTCATTTTGGATTTCGTAGTTGTTGCTTTTTTTTAGGATATCAATGCTTGTGTGCAACCTGCATGAGAAAACTAATTTGGATGAATATAGCAATGTGGATATCCTGATACAAATAAATAGTGGCTTCACGTTAAGAGACACCACGAAGACAAGGAAGAGAGAAATGCGTTGAGAGATAATTTAATTTATTCAAGGATGGCGAGTTAAAAATGTACATTTAATTTATGTTAAACGTGATTAATGTACATAAATAAATAAGCAAATTTTGCTTTATTGTTATTGCTCTTTTGATAATGTTATATATATAGTCAACGTTCAGTTTAATGTGTTCCTCAATTTATCTTGAAAACTGATTAGCAGTGCTTTGCAAAAGAGTTGGTGAAAAATATAAAATATTCTCTGGAAAACCTGGAAAAGACAGATTAACTTGTTGTAGAAAAATACTGGCCACCCTGTTTAACGGTTGATCTAACAAGCAGGGGAACGGTATGGACGGTTTAACAATGCCACACCGTTAAATTGCTAATAAAGAAACGTGACATATTTTTATAGATTTAAGAAGGAATATTGACAAAATTGACGCAAGTGAATTTTCGGTCAATTTTTAATTATATTGAATGGTGATAGACTACATCATTTCATTTTTTTTCTTTGCATGCCGTTGGGTCTGACTAATTAACAGTAGTATTGACTTACATATTTTGGAAAGCGGTTCTTGAATATCCGATATTTAGTTACCTGTTAAAATAAATTAACAGTTAAAATAAATTAACAGTTACCTGTTAAAATCTTAAATCTGTTAATCGAGAGAGAAAACGGAAACTTCAGTATTTTTAAGAAAATGATAACGACTGTGATAATACGTGATACCCGTGGAAGAAACGCAAAATTAGTTTTTGTTTCTACTCTATTCTTGAATCCATTTTAATAATGACCCCCCTTTTCCCTCTCCCAGGAAAAAAATTGGTTTGGGTTTGTTTAGTTGAATTTGTATACGAATCAACTTCATTTGTATATAAATAATAATTTAATCGGCTTCGGAGAAACAATACTTAATTCCACCAAGTAATGTTAAGAGACAACTGAGCTATTAATAAAATGGCCTTTCGCTGCTTTCATCCGAAAGGGAAGTATTCGAGTTAATTGGTTCTACACTGTTCCAGGTTCCACATATGCTAAATATGCTCCCGCTTGCTTTAGGACATGTTTATTGTCTTCCAAATGGTAATACGAAGTTTTCAACTGCTTTGTGGTAATAATAAACATTAAAATACATTGTTTTTTGTAAAGACAAAATTTGATTGTAGAAATTATATTAAAAATTTCTAGTATTGTTTGTATTGCATTCTACTATTTGTTTACATCTTTCAATTATTTTGTGAATTTAAGTTTATAAACTTATCGTTTGAACCGCAACCCATCTTCTCTCTTTCCCAATTCATTCGTCCAAATCATGTTGTTAGGGGGAAGAGCAGACCTGATTGCTTGGACCGCATTACTTTATTAAAAAAGGGCAATAAATAAATAAAAAATAAAGTGCCCTGCATGTCATAAGTCATGTCCACTTACGCCACAATACACTGCAGCGACTCCCAGATTCCTTCCTTGTCGCGCATTGAGATCACTTAGACAACTGGAATTGAATTGAATACCATTGACATTGGATCACTAGTTATTGCGCTGATGCGAGGTAGGTGCAGGAAGAGACATCATCTACTTGATCTCGCATGTTCTTCATGCTCGTTGAATCGACATAAAGATACTTCTTGCTCCTATCATTTGTAAATGTTTGCGTCTCATGTGAATGATTCTCGACATGAAAAACGTGACGTTTCTGCTCATCGTTCTTACGCCCAATCACAATTCGGTGAATGATGTTGAGACCTTTGACTTCTGCTATTTCGGGAATAGAGTCACGCGCTGGTACAACCTGACGCTCGAAACACTTGATAATTCTACATTGTAAGCCTTAAGAGTGTCTCAACCAGCACGCCGCAATGACAAAGTATACCAGATTGATTCCACTCACCCATCCCCTTACGGCAGTGACGTGCTTTTGCTCGCCGCTTCCTGTTGACTAAGAGAGTTGCTGGTTTTTCGACGCAGCGAGGCAACAGCGGTTGCCGACCATTTGCTCATCCATTGACTTGCTGCGCAGTCTCCAAACGTCAATGACAGAAGAGACACGTCTGCGCAACGGTTCTTTTGCAATGTATCATTCGTATTTATTTGTTCTGTCGGACTTGTTCTTGACGTTTTCCATTAGTGGAAGTCATGAGTATTGGTCATATGCGATAAGTTGAAAGATAAAGTTGAAATCTCATTACGAAGACATCAGAATGTTAAACGAAAAGACCATGATGTTGCAATTATTTATATGTATGTACTTCTTGTAGTTTCCATCATCAACTCTGAGAACAACTGTTAGGTTACTCCACATGCACTTCATTACGATGATTTATTTCGTTCGAATCCCGGGAAATGTATTGTCTCTATCAATTGTTAAATATAGTCATGAACAGGAGAACCGATAATAGATAAAAAAGAGTAAACATTTCGTAGTTTTAATGCTTCTCCCCCTTATATTATGATTTATGCTCCTTTTTATTTATTTCATTGTGAGTTTTTGTTGTTGTTTAAGAGTGAAAATATTTAAATGTGTTAACACATTTGAAGGTTATGCGTTCGTATTTTTGGTGTTATTCGATATTGCACTAAGTGGAGAAGGATAACGAAAAACAAAACATTTATCTAAACAAAGCTTAGCATTATATGTAGGTTAAAATTATATGTAGGTACTAAACCTATATACTTGTTCTCCATCACGAGCACATGGCATAATTAGCTGGAGGTTTTATTGATTTCTCTTGATTCTTGAGCTTGTCTTATCGATTACATTTCAATATGTAACAATTTTATTGTTGTATTTGGACCAGATTTGTAACAGTCCCTTATTTTATTTATCAATCTCAGGGTTCAATATATGGTTATGAATCTCGTCCTCTCCCCCCAGCACATCATGTAAAAAATGTAATTACAATGATTTTTTTACTGTGGTTCGGGGGGGGGGGATTTCTTTAAATAAACTTGGCAGTCGTGGTTAAGCAATCGTACATACAAGTAAACGTAGAAAACCTGTAAAAAGAAGATAGTTTTTAAGTAAGAGGGAATTAATTTTCCTTCAATTGAACAACTCGAAGAAGTTAACAATTATGTATTTTACTACTAAAGAGATATAAATGTACCCGTAAGTGCGAAACGCTTTCCTTCTGTGATGTTTTGTATTTTTATGCATGAGTGTACGCGACATTATTGAGAAGTGTCCAGGAACCGTTCGTGAATACACAGATACTGCATTTGTCATTAACATGACTAATGCGCGACACATTCTAGCGCCCAAGTAAGTAAGACACGCGATTTTGCACTTCGTACGTTCCATTGACTACCAGTAGAACACAAGTATCTTGATCAACTAAGGTGACATCGTCACCGAAATGACACAAAATTTAGTCTCGAAGTAAAAGGGACGAAACGCTTGCTGGCGTAATGAAACGCTAATGAATACGAGAGAGGTTGTTGCTGCTGCTGGTGAGGAGAGGAAACCCGACGCGAAGCTGCCGCCAGAGGAGCAGCACCGTTACAGCAGTAACAGCATCCGTTACGCCGACAACTCACTGCGCGGCAAAGCCGTTTTTTTCTTCTAAATGCTAAATTTGGCGCAAGAGAAGCGGGACGAACCGGCCGATGCGCGAGAAGGAAGAGTACGAGGTGGAGGGTGGAGGGAGGGGGACAGAGCGGCGCCAAGCGTCGGCGGCGTCAGGTCGCCGTGGCGGCGGCGGCGGCGTCCACGAGGGAGAACGGCGGCGGTGTCGGTGGCGACGAGTGGAATGCAGCAGCGGTGGCAGCAGCAGCTACAGGCACTCAGGAAGAAGCAGAAGATCGCTCGACGCCCGCTTCTTCATCCCCCTTCACCCCCCCCCCTTCTTCCCACCGCGTCTCGCGCGCGTTTATGGCACACTGCGTCAACACGAAACACACGAGCCTTCTTCCTTCCACGCTACTTTTTCAAGACAAGTTCAAAGAACCTCAAGGAATCTTCGGATGCCCCTCGTAGGTCACACGAAACATCAGCTGCCCTTTGTTGACGCCTTCTACAGCTTGCCTTTTACTTTTGCTCGATCAGTTTTAATTTTTTAGTTGGTGCTTCAATATTAAGGCTAAGATCTTGTGAAGTTCTATTTATGCGATCATTGAGCCAATGATGTTGGAGGGAGAGGATATCCCATATGTTCTGGACAAAGTCAAATGTTTTCTTATGAAGACGCAAATACTCTTGTTTGAATAGTACACAATCACATCAATTTTTTTACTATCTAATATTATTTTGTTACGTACATTAGTCGTTTGTGTTTATTTGCCATTATAGCGAGTCAACAATCCAACTTCAAGCATAAGTTATAGAAAAAAACATTTAAGTTCCCGAGAATGATGGAACCCAAAACATTTAAACGAGTTGACTGTGGAAATTTTAGGTTGCTTTCGTCATATGGAAAGAACAGCCTTGCACTGGTAAGTTTAAATGCACTGGATAGTCATTCCTTTCCTTTTCTTTGACGTATTACATCTTCTTCATCAGTGGTGTTATCCAAATACAATCTCGTATGAATCATCTCTCATTCTGTAGACCAACTTTTCTACCAATTTTCTTGTAGGCATCGTGGCCAAACCATAGTTTTATTTTTATTGCTAATAATATTCAGTTTTACTGACTGGTATCACTTAATTTGTTATTCAGTCTCCTACTTAGCCTTTACATAATTCACTTTATCAGTGCCCTGTATTTCCATTTTTCTTACTTTTTACGTAATGTCCAAGTAAATAGAGACGTCTCATGTAATTTTTGTGAGGCGTTTGTGTCCCGGCAGTTTATGGACGAAAGTTTAGGGAAAAATCTTCTCTAGAATATATAACAATATATAAACAATGTGCGATTAGATAAAAAATAATCTAAATTTCATATTCACGACTTCGTTTAAAAATTTGTTTAACAAAAAGAAACAGGAAAATGTTTAAATGAGTATCAAGTGGATTTGTCTTCTACGTATTCGGTTTAGGAGATTTGGGTCTATGCATTATGTTGGTTACTAACAGTATAATTTATACTTCCTCCAAATAACTTACCGTTACCCTTTCCTCGGTAGATCTAGTTAACCTTTTTTTTCATTACTTACCCTGTTTATGTTTTGTGGTTAGTACGGTGTACAACTTTCGTACAAATGACCATTAATTTAGTGCAACTTTGTTTTGTATTTATAATCCGTGTATGTCTATTTCGTATGAAAAAATTTAAGTTTCCGTGGAATTAGCTAAATAAATCTGAAACATATTGGTACTAATGTAATTACGTAGATGAAAATGTTAAATAAAAAAGGTTTGTATAACTTCACTCAAATATTTGTGTAATCCCAAATTATATATTACCTTAAGTAAGATGTGATTTCTTTTCGACCGTGTCCTTCGTACTCTATTGTATTATTTTATTATTTGAATTGATCGACTAATCTAGAATCATCCATATTGATGTCGCTGTTCTCGTAAAATCAACGGTGCATTCCGCTCGTGAGTTTCGTACAAACAAGCTTCCATTGCATAATTTGTTCTCAAATCGGAATTTTTAATGCATTCAATTCGTCTGAGCCGAGGAAATGACATGTCAAGTATTCCACTTGTGCGTTGCCTCCGCAAATTAATAGCTTCTACCGAAAGCAAAATCCCTATCTCGCCCGAGTGCCTTCCAAACTGACGTCGTTAAACAAGTTGATTTAAGTCTCTCCTCCTGATGCTCATTAATCCTGGTACGAAGGAAGCGGCGGCTCCTTGCTGGACCAGTGGACGGACAGATGTCTACCCGCCTCTCCGTCACTGGGGCGCTTGTTTTGATACAGAGACCGAGTGGTGATACCTGCTCCCGAAACACGTTAGAAGTGGGCTAGCAACCCTGAAATTACAAACTAAGGCAGGAATGATAAAGAACGATATTTACGAACGTGTCTGAGAAAAAACTCCTATCTTAAGTAAACCTCTGTTTCATTGTTACGGGAATCCGAATTCCCATCCACCTCTAGAAGTTTACAAATTTTCAAAATTTTAACTCATATGCAAAATATTAGTGGAATGAACGTAAAAATTGAAAGAAAAAAAAGTGAAAAAAAAAGAACATAAATTACCTCTAGAGTAGAAAAATTTGCTATGCATGATTCAGTGTTTATGCATTCTCGATGAGACCCTGGCTGGATGCACACATACAAATGCTGTCGGAGAGACACCCTCTGCGTTTTTCATAATAGATACCGGAACATGTGTGGAGAGAAGTTCTAAACAAGGCTGAATTCGTCATAGGTGAGCTTACACGGGCACAACTCCAATGTGGATAAGATCCTCAGCGAGCAAAGCGAGTAATCATTATAAGGGTTCAAACTTGAACAACGAAGGCGAGGAGCATAAGTTCCACACAAAAATAAAACATGGTATGTAACTTCTTTGATGTTATTACTCAAAAATTTTGGAAGCTAGAGTAGGACATTCAATTATTGTCAATGTTATTCACTGCGTATGAAATTCGTGAATTGCTGATTCGTTGCAGATTATGTTAGTCACTCGATTTCTCGAAAAAGTTGATGATATTTATGAAGAATTGTTAAAATAAAATTATCGAGTTTTGGTTTACTTGTAATTTATAAACATATATAAATATATACATACGTGCATAAATATAAATTACTCACATTACAACCCGGAAGAAGGCCAATCAAACATCGATTTCTATGTCCACGACGCGGCGACGTCTAGGTCGCTGAAAAATATCTTTCAAAAGGGTAGATTTGAATCCTCATCGTATCTCGAAAGAAATGCGGCCTATCGTACATTTTCTCAAAAATATTTGTGTTTACATTTAGAAATAAAGTTATATCGTCAGCTTCCTCAAACAGTGTGTTTCAAATACCCGGAAATTTTATACGAGGAGGGTATTAGTTACTAGCTTCTTGGGTACTTGATACATTTCCAAACAAAAAACGTGACTACAAAATTTCGTATTGAAAGATACGTTATTAAATAAACAAAAATGAACGCCATCCATAGAAACGACGAAATTAATTTTCTAGTATTCAAATGAAAAAAAAACTATTCAGATATTGTTAATTTTACCCACTTGTTTTATTTATTTATGTGCCCTTAATGTAAAAAATTACGTTTTCTTTAATAATTCGAAGATCAAGATTGATTACTATGAAATGAAGCATCACCTTAAAAAATCTAGAATTCCAAACTTTTATATCTATCGGAAGGATAAAATACTAATACGTTATATCTCCTGATAATGTTTATGTGAAAAACTGATGGTAAACAAAACACTGATAGTTTACAATGACGGAAGCAATTCAGATAAGTTTTTTTTTATTACATCTGGTATAATGCTGCATGGGAGCTTTTGGACGCACGTCCGTGACTACAAAATTTATTTGAAAGGTTGATCAGTGGCTCAGTATGAGGGAACAGACTCAGATTCCCATGGCAGCAGACATTATCGTAAAACTTGGAAAACGTGACCTGGGAAACCTGATTCGTTGAGAACCGGATTTTTTTTCTCTTGCTTTGGAGTCCCGATGTAAAAATAGTGGCAGTGAGTCCGATCGTGTGTTCTCTTTCAAGTATCAGCAAAGCAAGCAAGCAACCGGCGGCGGCCGCATTCCTCACTGGCCGTGGCCGGCGCCAGCACACTCCACTAAATGGCAGCAGCGGAGTAATGAGAGGCAACGCTGCTGCGGACGTCGTGGAAACATCGCCTGCAGGTGCAGAACACGTCCTCCGTCGGGACGGAACTGCGCAGCAGCAGATCCAAAACCCCGCAGGGGGGGTGACTTTCAGATTCATCGGGGACTCTGGATCCTACTGACATCCATAAGAAATAAACAATTCATAAGTACAGAGCAGACCGACAGACCTTTACTCCCTACGTACTGCTGAATGTGAAAACCCTGCTCAGCAGAATTGGGGGAGGTTTTCATTTGGGGTTTCCTTCACCTTCTCCAGACCAATGTCAGCTCTGTACCTTATATGTCCCGGCAACCGGCTTGTACCGAGCTCGTCCCCGCGGTCAAGAGATTCAGAACCACAAGAGGGCATTCCTCATTTGGGTAGGGTTGATCTCGTTCGAGGATTTTTCCTGACGATCATTTCCTTATCGCTGCCCTAGACGTAACTTTCTGTGGAGATGGGGAAGAGCAGTGACGGTGTGTTTTTGAAATGTATCTTCTGAGTTTGAACCTGCAGGAGGGAAACTTGAACAATAGTTTTATTTTAAAAGATTTACATTTCCCCAGTAATAGAAAAGTAAATAATTTCAGATTTTAGAGAACTCCCATACTTTTTGAGAAAGCCACATTATAAATGCGAATTCTGTCGTCAATAAGACATATAATTTAGCCCCTCATTAACTCGTTGACGGAACCTTATGATATATCAGTGAAAGGTTGATATGTGGTGATGGGTGAGACGTGCTACGCTTCTCTCTTAACATCGCCACTTCAGTTCTTCTTACGTCCTACTATGTTAGGAATGCCTCACTTCATAATCAGATACTCTATGGTTCGGCACAGAAAACGTCTTGTTGGTGTGCCTGACGGCAGCACACAAATAACTAAGTAAAGAAGCGCTCAATATACAAATGCAGGGTTTAATATTACACAGAGCTCTCTTATTACTATTATACTCTTAGGACTATTACTATAATGATGAAGAAATCCACCTTCGCCACAGCCACCACAGGTGCCAGTACTTCATTTGGGTAGGAGGATTATTTGAGAAAGAAAATGATAAGCAGGAGGAAGGGATGAGAAAAATGTGACGGCGGGGACGAGGTTGACCCATAGAAAAAGGTCGGGGCTGACCGTGGGGACGAGTACGACCGTCCTCCGACAACCACACTTTTCAACTTCCCTATTCCTTCTCTCAAAACATTAGGTTGGGGGAAGATTGCCTGAACATCGTCACGTCATAAAAGGACATGGAACAAATAAGTAAGGTTAGAGATGGGAGGAACGTGAGATTTGGGACCATTTCATCAATTCAATTAACGTATCCGAGAAATAGACGTAATATTAGCGTCCCCATGAGGCTACAGGTATTGTACATTAACCTACTAGAAAAAGTGGGGAGCATCTACGATAATAGTTCAAATTCGTACGAGGACAAATCATCGTATGAAATCTGTACAGTTGGGTACTTATTCAGTTTTCCATTAGTTTTCCGCCGTTAAATTGCGGGTTTAAAGTTTAAAACTGGAATAGACGTATATTCGTTACGAAGGTATGTATTGACTTGAACTATAGCGTCGAACACTTCTAATTTCTCGCAATGCTTACTAATTTATCCATTTTGTTAATAATAATAATTATAATAATTTTTTTGTCAAAAAAGCAGTACAAATTGCGTATGACCACGTGGAGGACAATAAACTAATTTACTCTCCGGAAGCAAGCAAGGGAGCATCCCATCAATTCCGATCAAGGGCCATAAGGCAGAGGCGGATTCAAAAATTTCAGCAATAATTCCTAGAAAAGATAACAAGTTAGCTGTGAGTTATAATACTAATAGAATGTCAATATGTTTGTAATTTAACACAAAAAATTTACACGTTCAAATAATTATCGAACTATAGATTTTTCTGAGTGTAGTGTTTAAAAATCATAAGAATTGAAATAACACTAAATTCACAATTTATTGTTACAATAAACACGCCCCTAGACAAAGCCTAGAGAACCTTTATAAGAAATCTGCCTCTACCCGAAGGAAAACCGGAGAAAAACCCGAGCCAGGATGGGGCTACAGAATTAATATACACAACCGTGCCAAAGTTGAGTACACATAAAACTAAATTAATATGAACGATAAGACAACACAACCATGCAAGAAAATAGTTTTTTTTAAATTGATATACGTTATTTGAAAAGTGCTACAGCAATGGCGTGATAAAGTACAAGACGAATTTAACTTTTATTAAAATCAATAAATTCTTTTACATTGTAGAAGCACTGGTGCAGGAGGTAGTTTTCAATCGCGGATTTGAAGAGATTCAATTTCATAATATCTTTTATATTCTTGGACAGAGAATTATATAGAACGATTCCCGAATGATAAGGTCCTTTTTGGCAAAGAGTGGTTGACACTCAAGAGCGATGAATATTACTACTATTGC
>NNCF01130305.1:326765-345339 GCA_002313205.1 Laupala kohalensis | reverse complement strand
ACATTTATTACAAAATAACATATATACATATATTTTCCTAAATCTACAAAAGCAGAATTACAGAATTGATCCTGGTTTTGCAAAGTTGAAGTCAGTTGTTGTAGGCAACTGACGCTCCGAGAAGAACACTATCTGCGGAGTTTGAATACATTGAAACATAAACAATAGTTTATGGAATATCCCCTTTAGTGCCCCTTTCCCAATTTAAAAAGAATTACAAGTGGTGATAAGCAAAATTGAAGTGCGATTGTATGTAATCTGCACGAAAACAAAAAGCCCTTGGACTCAAGTTTTTGAGAACATCCCCCCGACATCAACTAAATAGTTGCATACAAACTAGCATTGGCATATTTACATTTTAAATTAGTAACATCTGCAAAAAGAACCATTTTGCAATCTGATGTGGATGATGACTTATCGTTCACATACAATAAAAAGAGTAAAGGGCCGAGAATTGAACCTTCGAGTACTCCGCAAGTAAGTGACTTTCTTTATGAAAGACAACGCTGAAGTATTTTATTTTTAGTATAGGATATTTTGACCTGTTGATATATATCTTTTAAATAAGAATTTAGCCATTGGTGTGGAAGTCCGCGAATGCCTAAAGAATGCAATTTGGAAAGGAGAATTTCGTATTCGATGACATCGAATGCTTTGGTTAAGTCAAGAAAAATACCCTGAGGATTTTCTCTTCGGTCAAGAGATGTGGTAACATCGTTTAAGAAGGAAAATATGGCGCTTGTAGTGGAAAAGGATTTCCTAAAACCGTGTTGATCATCAGAGAGAATATTATTTTTTTATAGAAAATCTAGAAGACGCTTATAGAACAATTTTTGTAGGATTTTTGAGAAAGTGGGTAGTAGTTTTTTAATGAGCTGATTTTTATGACTTCACTGGCGTTAGTTTCGGAAGTGAACATAGAATTGGGTACGTGGATGGATATAATTGGAGGACATTGATTTGGATAAATAATCCAAGACGAAGAAGAAAATATATCAATATACTGTGCATAACACTGTCAATAAATGATTTTGCTTCAATACGATTTATGAATTGAATAATTTTGGAAAAATTGATGCCTGAAGGAAATACTCAAGTCATCCACGTATAAACATATACGCACATCAGTGCCACAAACCTATTTGAACTGACACACTTGCAGCCAGCCCGAGCATTCGTGCCATACCTCACTGCGCCTGATGGCCAATTAGGAAGATACTAAATGTCGCAAGGTTATTATATTGTTGGATTTAAAATAAAGAAGTTATGGAATTTGTGATTTGTGGGTTTCACTGACTGACCACGTATAGGAAGATAAAGCTTATTTAATTTATATTTTGTAAGTGACCATTTTACCTTTATCCTATCAGTAACAAAGAACTCAGCAATGGAGAGAGGGAGCTTACATGTATGAGTATTTTAAGACGTGGAAGCTCTTTGGTTGAGAATAAGGACACCAGAAGCTATCATTAATGGTGAAAAATGAAATTATTGATCCTAATATATTTGTTAGACAGTTTGTGAATTAGTTACTGAAATGATCAGATATAAATAGAAGAACTTATAAAGGATTGTTTGAAGAAAATCAAACGAATAAGTTGTTTTGTTACTGTGATATATTACTGGAAAACTTTAATCCGTATCAGTGGTGGTTCTTTGGGGGGGGGGTTGACCTCTTAAATGATTGAAGTTTATAAATGGCATACTTGTTAAAAGTGTTACCAGATTAATAATTGTTATTAATAATACCATATTAATAAAATTAATAATACCATATTTATAACTTTAACAAATAATTGTTGTTAATAAAAATACCATTATTAATTGTTAATTATTTATTTGATGTATTTTATTTAAAGGTAATATTTATAAAATTTGTGTCGTAAAACCATAATTTTTTAAGAAAAATGCTCTCCGGTAGTCCCCTCCCCCCTTAATTACGGTCTAGATCCGCCTCTGATCCGAATGGGCCATTCCACATCAAGTCAACACAGATTTAATAGATTTTTTACATGACCATCTCAGATTTGCGATGGTGAGTTATACACCGTGTTGGTATGACATGGACTGACCGGTATGGTAAATTTGTAATCTTCTAGATTTAAATCCCTTAAAGTATGATAATCATTAGAAGAATAACGTAATGAAGGAAACTAGCTCTTTTAATAGTAAATCTAAAAAAATCTTGTTTATTTTATTTAAATTATTCTTTTTACGTAATATGGATTATTACAGAGTGAATTCAATCTAAAACATTCACTTCCTATGTTCTCCCAACTGAGACACATTGGGAAGTTCTTTTAGTGAGCTGAAACCGTAAATGAAGTATAAAGGAACAGAATTATGCTCATAGATCAATGTAATTAAACGGCGAGCACCTCACTTTGTGACTATTTTATGGTGTTAAGTGTATTCAAACTATTTATTACAAATATGTAGTTTTTGACTCAATGGTGTGCACATTATCAATTTTATTCATACCCGATCTCCACATAAATAGGAAGTCTTGGGCGACTTGTGGATTTGGGGCCCCCACACCACATTTAGTGAGCCTATCGTTCAAAGTAACTTCCAAAATAGAGTGAAAGATATTTTAATAATGAATAATGTGTAGTTTTATATATTACACGAACAATACTAAACTGTTTTCAGTTACTATAATTTAGCAATTATTTATCCTGATGTTAAAAAAAATTTATAATGTATCATCAATGAGGCGTCGTAGAGACCCTGTTTCTTGGGGCTCGATGCATACTGCACCCTTCCCCACCGCGCATTACATTCAAACTGGAGGATAAGACTAAGTATGAGGAAGAAATATGATAATAGTAATTTTAACTACTTCATGTGATCATATTGCCTGCGTCATGAAGAAATATTTGTGTATTGTTACGTTACGTGACTACGCTCTATTTCTTTTGGACATCCCTCACCCTAGCAAGGTCGTTCTCCCTGCTCACTCGAGAATTGGCTCGAACTGTCCGCAGACGATACCGTTAACATCCTTTGTATTATCTACGATGCATGAAGAAGCTTGTCACCTGATGGCTGACAAGAGATGTCTCTCAGACACATCTACTAGTGAGCGCAAGTTACTTATCCCCAAAGATATCGAATTCTCTACATCCCATTTCCTCTCCACGTGTTCATTTGGTTCGACATTCTTCACAGATTGTCGTAAAATGGTATGTTTTTCTTCATGAAATGCGGTGATATTATAATGATACGTAATATCAATTTTTCCCTGGTAGTAAAAGATTGTTAGTGAGACATTGTTTAGGAGAAAACTTCTGAAGTGTTCTAATTACATTGTGGGGATGTTGTCGAATAAATAATTTCTGTGGTCCTTATTTCAAACTTGATAGAAATTGAAATCATTACTTAGTTTTTTATTAGGTCCGTGTGAAATTACGGTACAATTCTAGAAAGTTACCTAACCAGAAGCGTTATCTCTTGTTGACGTAATTTACCTACTAAAGATCATTTTGAAACAGAATTCATTGTAAAAGTGGAATGGGAACGGCTACTATTTTTAACACGAATTCTTAATCCTAAAGAAGCCGTGATATCAGTTGTTGGCAACAGGGGTTGCTGCAGGTGGCGAGTACTGTGCCCCGTCGTCGCGGGTGGCTGCGTTCGTGGTAACGTTGGACGGACGGACGGATGCCATTTGCCTCCTTCCCTTCCTCCCAACCCCCAGACCTCTTCGGGCGTTGAAGCAAATGGGCAGACATCCCGTCTCACCCACTAACAAAACGTGGATAAAATGTTTGACCGAGCTAGAGAAGCTTTTGTCGTTTTCTACTTTCCTTGAAATTATTTCTTTAGATTCTTAATTCTTATTAAGAGTTATTATTTCTTAGTTCTTATTAAAAATCCTTCCGAAGAACAGAAAAGAAAGCAATTTTAATGAATATTCAATATTTTTAACATACTTGGAAATTACAATTTTCCAAGTATAAGGTCGCAAGTATACTTTACGAGCTGTTCAAACTCGCGACCTGAGTATAGTGATATCAGATGAGGCCGCAAGTATACGTGTTTGTAACATCTATGATGATTTTCTGAGATGAGGATTATTGTGACAATATTTGATTCATTTCAATCTAACAACACAATTACGGTAAAACAGTATTAAGTTATTTCAAGAATAAATTTAAAAATACTTGCATCGCGAGAAGTAAAAATACCCATTCAAGAAATATATTAAGTACGTTGTATATAGTTGATAGTGTCCTGGAAATTAGTCTAAAATATTTGTGTTGGTCTCCGAATATTAATTTCCTACACTTTTCTCAATATATTGATGTAAGGCATATTGATATAAGGTAGTAAATGTACATAAATCTTGAATTTAAAGGAAATATTCGAAAAATATTTATTTTTTGAAAAAAAAAAGAAAGTTTTATTTTAGAACTTCTACATTTCTGTACTGACTAATCCATACGTATATATGTGCATTTTTGGATTTAGACAAGTATAATATACATGTATGAATATATTCCAACAAATATTTGCACATACTCGTATATGTACTGTTGTATACTGCTGAAACCGCTTCAAAATTGCACGTTTTTGTTTTCGTTATCTGTGTGTATGTGTGTGCATAAATACATACATGAAAAACTTTACATCCAAATACATGGTAGTATATGTACAAACACTTACATACCCATATTATGCGCTTTTTACTACACAAAAATCGGTCTAAATTTTAAAAATGCTATTTTATCGTATTTTCACAAAAATACCTTAAACGAAGAGTTGCGAAAAGAGGTCTCAACTTAAAGCGCTCATATCTCTGTTTCTGTGCGTCTGACGAAAAAATTACATATATGTTGCAAATTTTGTCAGCTACAACTTTTATTTTATTATTATTATTTTTATATATCTTGCCTACTTTTTGAGATATTTACAAAGCATCGTTTTGCGGCCCCTTTTGTCCCTCCCAGGGGGACTGGAGTGTCCGATTTTCTTTTCTCATTAAAATGATCCCGAAACCTAACTTACTGGCAAGTTTCGTGTCTTTAGGATTTTTGTCCAGATTTTCAAAAAATCAGCCTTTATTCAGTGGGGTATGAGAAAAATCCTAAAATCTCTCTGAGGTGTTATTATGGAGTTGCACGTATAAAATTAGCCCACCGGTGATGATTCTTACAAAAAGCTATCTCTTTATAACGGAAGCAGCGATGAAAGCAATGACTGGTATGGCTGACGCGTCTCGCACTGATGCACGTGGTTTATCAGATGAAACCAAGGGTTAAAACGTGTTAAATTATTTATCACAATAAATATTGTGAACTGTCAATTATTCGTTTAATTGAATTTCTTTAGATAAACAAACATGGAAAAATAGTACAAGTTTTGATACTAGAGGAAAATCGAATGAGAGATATATTGTGGTGTAATAAAAATGTGATAATATAATTCACTGAATGAAACGCCGTCGTGAGAGTGTAACTCCAGACTCCAGATTTCCTTATCCCTCCTCGTGCCATAGAATTTCCATGAATTGAGTTTCTTGTAAAGCGTAATGGATGCCCCTCTCGTTTCTTCGTGTGAGCGCCAACACGGGATGTTGCCATAACGAGCGGCGCGTCGGTGGTTGTGCGTTCACTACATGCTCACGCACTCATATCGACGGACGGACGGACGAGGGCCTGTCTGTGGCTGCTGCGAATGGCCACTGCGGGATGCGGCCGGCCTGCAGACCGTGAAGGGCATCCGGACACTCACACTCACGCCAAACGCATCATACGCCTGTATTACACATTGCGGTGACAATGCCATCCAAACCGTTGCTGTTTCACAACACGAGCTGCGACACTTCCGGGGCTTTGCACGTTGTATGCTATACATTGTCATGGATCGGAAGGAGATTCCTAAAGTCTTATTTTCCTTTCGTTTATTTACTTTCTTTTAATCTATTCATACATATGACAGAAGATTAGACTAATTGAAACGGAGAAGTACCTAATTTTTTTGTATGTGACAAATCATAAGTATGCGAGAGGTCCCTTCTTTCTTTCTTCATAGAAGATTCGTGACATGTTCACACGTTTACACGTAGAGGTAAGGATTGCCGTCAACCCTTAGGGTCCGTTGCAAACAACATTTGTAATGATCATCGCTATTACACAATTTGTGGCGTTATGGTCTCTCAATTTTTTCATGTGAAACAGGTGCTAACGGCATTTTTCTAATTTAACCGCTGGATTTTTAAGTACTCGGAGTGTTGTTGAACAAAGTAATGTTAGGATGCACTACGAAGTTTTATACAAATAACATTTTCAATATTGTATACATCATTATTACTTTTTTGTTATTTCTTGCGTCGTATGCTAACCTAATTTACTATTAACGAAGTTTTAAAAAATCGATTGAAACGAAACTTATTTTACTTCGCAGTAAAACAATATTTCCCTTGCAATACCAATGGTCGGAATATGTAATTAGGTGAAAATTCATATTTTCATCTCTTTTTTTAAGTTTGAGAATAATTTCTGAGCGCCTTCAAACTTCATCGAACTTCTAAACATATTTCCTTTTCTTCCTTTATGATAGTTATTTATTGGGAATCAAGGAAGAAAAGAATTTCTCTATAGAGAGAACGGGAGACCAGCGGTATCGCTACTCCCCTCGAAAGAACGACTACGAACGAAAAGTGTAACCCTAGTGCACCTTTTTCGGTTCGTGACATTGATATTAAGGCACCCTTGTAATCATGTCTAGGGCAAGATTTATGATAGATGATGAATAGACTGTTTTACATGTTTTGAAAACTAAGGTTGAATTGTAGTACTCTCGCTGATTGCAAGTAAGTAAATTATTATTAAGTCGAATGTTTTAACAATTGAGTCACAAGAAGTTTGTAAGTAACTGTGGTGTGTGGATCTTTTTCAGCGTTGACATTCATGCTCAAATTTGTAATAATATTATCTTCTCCTAAGTATCGGTTCATAATGGTTGTAAAGTATTCATAAAATAAAGTTTCATTTCGCCGTCTTAAATAACCAAAGAAAGTGTTCTTTGTATTTGTTTTCCCCCTCGAAATCTCCTTGCAAAAAAACTAAGGAATACCTCGTCTTGTTCATTACGCATTTCTCTTTGACTATTTTTTGTCTTCACACTTTTCCTTTTAGCGAATTAATATTCCTATTGTCCTGTCATGTGCTCATATCATTATTGAGCGCTACTCCACTACCATGTTGTTAAAGTATCTCTTATACTCCCAAGCTCCATTACATTTTGAGAAAACAGTGAAAAATTCCAAGAATGAAACATTTTTCCTGATAATGGTATTATTAACTATGGGATACTGTCGGACTTCATGCCAAATATCTTCATGAATGAATGTCCTTGGCAAGCGTGTGTATCTCGAATACGCAAAAATGATTTACATGCCGAAATGGTAAATCATTCTGTATTTTTACCGTGAGTTTTATTGTCAGTACACCTGTTCAGCGATTCTTAAGTCTTGGGTGAACTTGATTGGGCGGAAAGAGGGTGGAAAGAAGATAAAACTAAAGGTTTGTTCGTTTCTGGCTATCAAAGTGCCGGTGAACTTTCAATCGGAATAGACACTCAAACTATGGAATCCCATACTTCCTAATCATTCACTAGTTGCTCATTATTTAATTCGTACACCTATTAGTTTCGTATATTACGTTACTGCTCTGTGCATCTTACTATCTCTTTTTTGCATAACTGCGGGTAATTTGTTCAATCCTTAATTTAGCTGGAATAAAAGACATATACAACATTCAGATTGGGTAAGTGGGTAGTGCTAAAGTGCTTTGTGGACATTTGAAGTTCAAATGTCGATGAGGCTATAAGGGTTTTTTTTTGTACCTTAATGTCCGACTTGCTTTCCAGGCCTACTGTGGTTAAAATGGATATCGGATGGATTCTGGGCGTCAGTTCTGCGAGAACATGATTCTGGTTACATCTCTTCATCCTTCTCTCTCATCTTCCTATTCTTCTCCTTCTCTCCCTCATATTCGTGTCCAGTCCACGAAATGTGGAAGTTTCACCCTCTTCGAAGCCCCGAGGCATGTATAGATCACTTCTAGGAATATAGATCCGTTTTGACCATAGGGACATTATGTTTTTAGATGTTTGAAGTTTGGCTTTTCTTTATCGACTTTTCTATTTCTTTATTGGGATGAACAAAACCCAAATTCAGCTTAATAAATCACCGATGCAGTGGTCGAATATGCGAACCCTGCGGAAAATGAACGCTGTTTAGATGCGGAAACGGGAAGAAGGAAACGGAATCATGTATTGCTGCGCTGTAAAGCGCCTTATGTCTTCTTCACCGCCCCTTTTCAGATGATGGATATTCTCTTGGAGCACCTTGCTTCGAAACAAAGTTCCTGTAGAAACACGGAAAATGGACGATGAGAGTGACAGCATCAAAATATTTGCCGCCACAATTTTGTAGGAAGATTCCAAGTCTTCTGACTCTCATACGGATGTAGAGGATTTTTGGTGTAACAATGAATAACTGCAGCCATGAACAACTCACGGACGTACCGTGTAGAGGCCCAAGATCGAACCTCGATATGTTTGATCACTTTCCTACTTCAGTGCGTTTTTTCATCGTTTAGGTAATATGTAAACAAGATTCAGATTATATCAGGAGGACGTTAAACAGAGATTTTGAGTGGTTGGCTACAAATTGATTGATTGATATTAGGACTGAACTTAAGAGTAATAGGAATCCCTGAAGTAAATTTTATAGCACGGTCTACTATTTTCCCGCTTGTCGAATTCAGGACCAAATCCTGTATAAACACTAGGAAAGAAGTTATATATATAACTCCATGGGCGAGATTCTGTAGGGATAAAAATTGAATGTGTGTAAAAGCTTTTTGAAGCTTTCTGTGCGTATGAAGTTAATCACTGTGCCCTCTGTATTAGATTTTTTTTAATGTCCCATATGACATATTAAAATATCTATTGAAGAGAACTTCTTAAATCTTAAATCCAATATTATATTACTCTCCTTGTTTTATACTACATTTTCTATTCGAGGAACTCTTTTGTAACTTTATGGGTATACTGAAGGCCGACGATTGGAGATGAATCAAGATTTTTGTTATATTAAAAATACAATTCATACAAGTTCAATACGGAGCAGTATACCTCAGCTTGTTACGACGTTTGGAACGAAATTATTGACGGATTTTGAAGTGTTGAGATTACTTGAGTAAATCAGTTAAATTTAAGTGTTTATGTTATAGCCGCGTAGAAGGTTCTCTATAAATCGGAATGTCGGCTAATAAAACAAAGGGTAAGAAGAAGTACAGTGACAAACCTAATTTTCAGTACATATAGTAATCAGATACTTTGTGGAGCGTATAAAATCTTACCTGTGCATCAGAATTTCAAGTGTCGCAGAGCACTGGTCTCTTCTTTTGTTTCCTGGTTTGCTTCCTTCTCAAGAACAAGGACACCATCAGTATAGCTGGAGAATTTAATGGACATGAGGTATTGGCCAGCGCGTGTATTATTAATGATGATCTACTGTATACGGTGTAAATGCTTTATTATTGTGCGTAGTTTTGAAAAACAAGCCATCCTAATATTCTTTTGCCTTTTGTTTATTTTGATATTCGCCCCGACCCTTTTGAAACGACTCAAGTGGATAAAGATGAAATATGTGCAGCTCGGAGGATGGAAGGTGATTCTGACCATAGTTCGGAAGTGTACACCGTTGACATCGTGAACGCGTCATTCCAGACAACTTGAAAGGTGCATTGACCTTAACTCCTTGTATCGATAGAGAGAAGAGCCTGGTCACTAAAAGCTTCTTGTAATTGGATGGAAATTCCGGTAGCGCCGCTGTATGTGGAGGAGAAGGTGGTGGCGAAGGAGGAGGAGGAGGTGACTCTGCTCTGCGCTGGCGACGACGGACGGATTGCGTGCCTATGTAATGGCGGGCGCCATAGCGCTATTTTTAGAGCTGGAAACAGGTTCCGCTGGGTCTCTCCTGTTGTTTGCTCGGAGGACGGACGAATGCCTGGGGCGCAGCTTGGAAGCATTGCTCCCCAATGCGCCATCGGTCGGCGCGTGGTGCCACTCGGCGGTCTTTTCCTGCGTTATTTTCCTTCTCCCCCTCTTTCCCCGTTTGTTGTCCACAGAGACATCACCTGTGGAGACTGAGGAACATGATTTATTTGAGTGTAAAATAAATAATGAGGAAAGAAGGTGGATAAGACGAATAATAAAATCTGGAACATTTAACATAGGGATTCAGACTAGCTCTTTTTTAAAGGGACAACGAGAATATAACATATTTTAAGAAAATATCGAACCGACGATGTGTATCAGACGGGAGTTTAAACTGGCAAAGACATGAAGACATAACGATACGGGGACCGGGAGAGTAATAAAGGAATGAAAAGACGACACTAAACTACGTTCAACGAGTAAAACAGAACGGAAACTAATTTATTCTGAAGAATATAAAACCCTGTAAATAGCCTTATGCATAGGAACAGGGTACACAGTGTAGTCTAAATGTAAATAAATAAGTAAATTATAGACCTGTGCTTTACAAGAATATTATTCTTGTTCAAATTTACGCTTTTGTACATCGTTGTAGGTGATATTCGTAGTTATGTTACGGGTATTTAAAGTAACGTGATACGAATTGTACATTTGAGGTAGGGACACGAAGAAAGAAAAAAGACAAGAAGAACCAAAATTGGTATTTTTCTGTTCAGAAAAACTATACAACACTAAACAATTTAACTTGAAAGAATGTGTTTCATACAAATCTACAAATATTCGTAGAAAAAAACTTGTACCAGGTATGTCGGAGAAATTATATGTCATACTTTACTTTTGTTCCCGCTAAACAGAACTGTACAACAATAATATTTTAAGTAAGAAAAATGATTGGACAGTAATGACAAAAACATTAATTTTACTCCATTCCAATTTACATTGTTTGGTTATATTGATGTGTTGAGTTATCAAGTTTGAGTCATACACCTCTTGTTAATAAGTGATAAATAATTGTATCAATATTCCACTGCGATGAGATGAAAGTAAAACGTAATGCTTTGGTTGATATTATTCTCATCTACTATCGTATTGGAATTGAAATATTTATTATGACCTAGTAATACACTACTTCCAAGTTCATTTTAAATATTCAATTTTTGTACTTTTACTCTAGACGTCATGACGACACAGAGTGTGGTTTACTCTAGACGTCATGACGACATCAGTGCAGCGAATCCTAGTGACCTTCATGTGTTCCGCTCACCATTTCCACGTCTTGCCTCCGGATTTCCGAGAAATCGACGAGGTTTCCGCGATGCAAATCCTGCTGCGATCCAGTCGAAGTTGCGTGTCTCGATCGATCGCACGCGACGCCTCGGGATGACCTCCACATTTACTCTGTGGGTGTTGCGTAAAAAGAGGAGTAATTGTTAGACATGTCGATTGTAAAAAGAAATTAGTCACGACTATTCAAGGCTCTGGGGAGGATTTCAGAGTTTTAATCTTCGATTTATAGTTACTCAGCATTTTATCAGGCTGCAGTAGAACAGAGATTAAGTTTCTACTGTCGGTGTGAAGGTCAAGTTCATAGCATGATTTACAAAAGTAGTATTCTATTCGTATTTGAATATGAGTGAGTTGGAATTTTTGGAGTAAAGAATGTGGATTTATGTAATCTATTTGTGAAGTATCCTAAAAAAAATATACTTAACATAATCTTCTCGAAATCTTCGCTATATTGACGTAAGCGTGTAATCATTTCTTTGAATGTGTTTCATACTTTGTTTTATTGATGTATTTTATTTCCACGGGAAAACTTCGTTGCCTGAAGTTGGTTATAATAATCCCAAAATTTGTGGACCAGGCTACTAATGACTTAACATTTCATCCACTTCTTTAATAATTAAATAATAAAACTTGCAACCATTATAAACTCATCCCGTCAAATTACTAGTCATCCCTCTTATTAGAGCATACCTGTAGTTTAGGACGTAAGTGGTTCTGTGATGTTGGAGTGTTTTCTAAGGAATGTTATGACTTGGAGCCACTCATTCAGGGTACTGTGAACATGAACCAGAATGATTATTTAAACATTCCCGTTGACCAAGTGCTACTCATTCTCGTACATTTTCATGATGAGTATGACCTGAACACTTCCATCTTTCGATGACAACAGCCGTATTCACAGGGATATGCCCGTATGTAACTGGTTCAACGAACACCGAGGCATCCTCTCCACCTCGACTGGCTTGCGAAATCACCCAATATTCATCCCATAGAATATGTCTGGGTATATTTGAAAGGCGGGTGAAACGTAGAAATTCATCCCTGCAAATTCGTTGTTTTACGGGATTTTATTTATTTTTTCATTTATTTTGGTCTATAGTACACTGACCGACTTGTCTTAACGGAGTCATTATAAGGCTCATAATAGAAAATTTAAATCAAAATTATACACATTCCTAATAACACTTTAGTGAAGCATCGCTTTCTCATGTCTTCTTTCTTCCAATTATACTCCTAGATCTTGTTTAATAATAAACCTTAACATTCCGACTTGTGTTCCGAAATTCCATTCCATGTTTCCATTATTCGGAGTATAGTGTTTAAAAATCATAAGATTTAAAATAACTCTAAATTCATGATTTATTGGTAAAATAAACACGCCCCTAGACAAAGCCTAGAGAACCTGTATTAGAAAGCCGCCTCTACTCGAAAGAAAACCGGAGCAAAACCCGGGCCAGGATGGGGCTACAGAATTAATGTACACAACCGTGCCAAAGTTGAGTACACATAAAACTAAATTAATATGAATCATAAGACACAACAATCATGCAAGTATATAGTTTTTAAAATTGTTATAAGTTATTTTAAAAGTACTATATCAAAGGCATGATAAAGTACAAGACGAATTTAAAACAATAAAACGGATACAGTATAAGACGAAGTAAATTCTTGATGTGATGAGCAAAGTCCATGTGTGCAATGTATTTTTGCTTTAATCTTCCCTTATTGCTTACTGTCCATCGCACCTGCCATGCATCCATTAGACTGCGAACTAACTTACGCTATGATCCCTTTTCTTTTTTCTTCTTTTTGAAAATAAAAATTTTATCATGTTACTAAATAATCTTAAATTTAACATACAGAAAATAAAATAGCAAAATATTAATAATAATACAAAAAATATAATATTAAGACAATATTTAGCTGTCTTCCGTCAAGTCTTCGTCATCGACGGATGTCGATCCGTCTCCACAATCGTGTTTCCACGTAGCCGCCCCTTTACCCCGCCGAAGGAACTCAGGCTCCGCCCAGTCATCACGTCCGATATGTATCTGGAAAATGGAGCGCGAGGCGCTCAACACCACCAGAACCATACCCTCAGTGAGCGCTGTCCTCTTCCGATCATTAGAAACAAGTTTCTTCACAGCAGCATCATTGCCCACGTTCCATTTGCCAAGAGAGCCAATTACAATTGGAAGAACTTCCGCAGACAGAAATCCGGAGGCAAGGAAATGGGCACGTAGGGGCTCGTATTTAGTTATTTGCTCCTCGCGCACGTGTTCCAGCCTCCCGTCGCTCGCGAAGGGGCAGGTCACTTCATAAATATAAATCCTGCTTCCCTTGCTCACAACTAGATCCGGTCGCAGATTCTCCGTAGTAAACGCTCGAGATTCACCGAGCACACGGTATCCCGCCCTTGCGGCAGCGTCTTTTAGAGTCGAGACGACCTTATTATGACGCAAAGTACACCGAGTTCCGTGGGATATGCATCCGTTGAGAACGTGTGCCAGCGTGTCTCTGAGTGTCGCCCCGATGGTGTCGCAGCATCCCTTGCGACACGACGTTTCGTCCCACATTCTGATACGCAACTCTATTTCCCCAAGCCATGCTGCCATAGGTTAGTATCGGACGTGTTGCTCCTTTGTATAAGAGCACCTTATCATGCTGATCTATATTATATTTTGTTAATCCGACTCATTAATCCACTATATATCCACTTCGTCCTCGCTGCTACCATTTGTATATAGTCTGTAAACTAGAGGCGATCGTCGAGTAGTAATTTTAGAAATTTATGTTTTCGCACTATTCGTATGCTTTGTACATACAATTTTAAACATGGATTTCTCCTATTGTCTTTACTCTGACCAAACCACATTGGCTTTATTTTCCCTGTTGATAGATTGAACCTGTTCGCTCAAGTTATTTTTTCCAATATGTGTATGACCTTTTGCACTTTTACTCTTGTAACCTTAATCGACTATCTGCTTCCACCATCAACGTCAGGTCATCAGCATAAGCCACATACTAAAATTCTTTCTGAGTTAATACTTCCAAGACGTTATTAATTGTAATAGTCCAATATAAGCCCTGTAGCCGACCTGGCGGGGAACCACACGTTGCTTCCTTGAGTATATTCTCTCCCCCTATTTCAAGATATACATACCGATCTGTTAAGTATGATTTTACTAATCGCTGTAAATACCCTGGTACACCCATTCGTGCCACTGTTGTCATTAACATTTTCCTATCACCATTGTCTAAAGCTCCTTCAATATCAAAGAATGTTCACAAACAGTACTTCTTGTCTCTTTCTGCTATATTCTTTAGTAACTTGTCATGTGCACCATCTCGTCCTCGTCCTTTGCGGAAACCAAACTGCGTATCACTTATTTTCCCTTCGAGAAACCCTCCTATCTTTTCAAATATCCATCTATCCAATACCTTCCCTAACGTTGGAACCAACTCAATTGGACTATAAGACTTCCTTTTTTTGATCTCTGTTAGGTTTGAGAAACAACTTCAACGCTACTATTTTCCATTGATTCGGGAAATGCCCTATTAATATATAGCTTTGCAGCAAATTTAATAGCCTCCCCTGTATTGCTGGATAATCGTATTTCACTATGTCATGACTGAGCTTATCGTGCCATGGACTTTTACGTGGCCGCAACTTTTGAATTATATTATCCAACTCTAATTTTATCATATTTGCTAGTGAATCATCTCCTTCTGTTGATACTTGTAGACCCCTTTTCTCAGATTTTGGTAAATTCTCGTCCAAAATTCCATTCCCAATATCCACCTACGATCTCATCTCCCCTTACGTCAGGATACTATGCCAAATTGCCTTCCTTTAACCTTTTACCGGTCCTATCATATATGGTAACTCCCAACATGATCTTTGGATTGCGTGCTGTATGAACCGTTGCGAGTCTTCGCTTTTCACCTTTATTTATAGACTTGTTGAGCCTACTGTTATTTCCTTGTAGCTTCTGTTTCATTCTCTCGTCGTCTCTTCAGTGACAATTTTGTCCTACACTTGTTTTTATTCCGTATTAACTGACTTAACTCCTTACTCTTTCAGGTCTTCCCTCTTGTCCCCTGCTCAGTTCCACAGTTGTAGCTGCTTCTCAGTATGCCTAATTGTAAACCATCTACCGCAACTTCTCCTGTAATCTTTGTTGCGACCGTTTTCCATTTATTCTTTTCAAGTTCTAGTATTTTCCAATTGACCACTAACTTCCGTTTAATATTATTTTCTGTCCTCTCCTTCCTTCCCACAGTTATTGCAACCCCGGCATTCTACTATTTCTCAGTTCAGTATGTCATGTTGTCACCACATATTTGTCAATGTCAAATCGATGATGGAATATCCCTTTTCCCCATAAGTATTTTCAACACATGTATTTTGTATTATTAAATTTTCTTCTGAACTAAATGTTTCAAATATCTGTCCACGTGTGCTCGTTATCTTATTCCCTCACAATTTCGATCTAGCATTCGAATCGAGACAAATTAAGATTTCCTTATGTCGCAAAGCATACAGTATTTTCTTCAATACATCTGATTCTTCCTGCTCTATATCCTTATTGAACTGGCAATTCATATTCACTATTATTAAGTCCACATTATTCTTCTGATATAATATTGTTTGATAATTACGTCATGTTAAATCTGTCAGTTCTATAATTTGGTATCTTCATATACGTGACCGACCAAGACCCTTCTCAATGTACCATACGAAATTTCATTGGTACATACACTGGCTTTCCAATTCAGTGGTTCCTGGATGCATGCCACTTTATATCCTTGTTGCTGCACATACTGCCCTAGCTCTGCTAATCCTACATAACCCCTGTGAATGTTTTGCTGCAAAATTTTAATCTGCATAATAGATCGTTTTATCCAAATTCCTACACGCTGCTAAATACTGGCCAGTATTGTCATTCACCCCACGATTGTGTGGCATATTCCTCCGTTTACAATTTATGTAGAGTTTCCCATCATTCTTGTCCGTACAGTCTTTATATTTATGACCTTCTAGACCACACTAACTACAGATCTCTTCCCTTTCTTTACACATTCGTGCCATATGGCCGTCTCAAACAACGATAACACCTTATTGGCTCTATTTCTCTCTGTATTGTATAGCTTCTCAGTGATCCATAGACATGTCCCTGTGTTATCAAATGTCTCATTGCAGCCCCCGTAATTTCAAGCACCCAGTTTTCCTGGTATGTATTTGCATATTATTCACGATATAATATTCGCGCAGTATCTAGGAATGCCCGGAGATCCTCATCAGTCTCAAAAACATTTGTTCCCTAATGTTAGGAATACTTTTCTTTTTCTTCCTTATTTATTCCATAAAGTTTGATTCGCGGTCGCCGTCTTTCACAATCCTGTACCTCAAGATACGCTGTTTCTTTCAACGCTGTTATTATTTTTGTTTTGTCTTGCACTGTTGGAACCATTCATAAAATATCACCCTTTTCTACGTCTAGTGACATCAATCCGCACATTAATTTTTGCTACCTGTAGATGCTGTATGATATTCTTTTCCATAACTTCCTTTCCATCTTCCCCTCCGCGAACAAGAAGTGCTTCCCTTCTACTTTGTCGTACTGGTCAACCTTCCGTTACCTGCGTATATATCTCCACTAAGTCTGCAAACATGTTGTTCCTTTATCAATTCGTTTACCAATCTCTGTCCACGTCTCTACTACTCCCTCCCTCAATTGAATGTTTCCTTCCAGTCGCTCGAACCATTCTCTGAACTCTTCTTTCACTTCTAACATATTCCCGTCCACTCGTTGTTGAACCTCTTCCTGTCCTAGCCGCATTTCCTTCCGTATAACATCTGTGGCGTGCGCCAACCATGAGGTCACTCCTGTGGTAGTGTTCGCCGTTCTTTCATCGCCATCTTTTTACCACCTACCTTCCTGCACTGTTTTTATCCAATGCCCAATGTTTCTTGTCCCGTTTTATTTATGACTGATCCCTCAATATGTTTAGATGGCGTTGTCCATTATTTAAAAAGTCTTCTTTACCTTACACATGTTCTCGTCTCTGGTCTGCAGCCCTGTGGTCCCAGTGCCTGGACTCCGACTGATAGTTGTGATGTCTCGCTATCCCCCGTGGCACCCCACGTTGACGGTACAGAAGCAATATGTGGAAGCCATTGTTTTGTTAATATATCTCCTGAGAACAATGTCTGTTGTCGCAGGGATATTATTTAATGATACTCAATTCCTCGTACTCTGTACCACTCTTCCGGTCCAATTCGATCACGTAGTTCGCAAGATATTCTTTTTTTTTTTTTTTTTTTTTTTATGAAAACGCACGTTTCTCCAACACATGGTAATTTTCAATATGTCAACCCCTTATGAGTAATTACATGGTAATTCTCAATACATGGCCGCCCCTTGCGTGGTAATTCCCAATATCACACGCGCTTCAAACTTAATGGGGACTGTCTGGTATAGCCTTGTATTTCCTCACCAAAGCATAGCACTTCTGCGTATACCACACTTTCACCAACGTCTTAAATGTCTATTTTCGTTCTTTGCTGTTACGTGTACACGCATTAGAATCTATATGAATATCGCAGCTGCCCACAAACGCCATTTCTCCATTGCAGGTATGCCTCTTGTCTCTTGTATAAAATTACAACCTCGTTTCTCCTATACTTTTGCTCAACAGGCTGTAAGTAGGGAAATACAAGTGTTTCTCCATGTGTTTTCATCTTATATTTTTGCTCGAGAGATATACACGTGACCCAAACTGTGCTGGGATGTAGCTGTTATGTCCCTACCTTGTCCGAATCGCAACTCCGTACCTCTTACTGTGACCAAAATGGGCCTATCAAGTTATTTTCCCACTTTGCTTTCTCATGTACAGTATGAAATAAAGTACCCTATGACACCTGTTATCTATATCAGGTGGGTTCCTGTATCTTAGTACCACGCTTCCCCTAAATCCTTCTTTTGCTTTGGTTACGGAGGTTTTATCTTTTCAAAATTAATGTTTTCCTATCACGTGTTGATTTACTGTAGTTAGGTCTCTAGTACATTCATATTATTTAACCCTAGCATAAAGATGACAGTTAGGCTCCTGCTTCTCTCCAAGTTTGGTGGCGTTATCCCGACCCACAGCAGCACAGAGAGCAATTTTTCTGTTATACAGGTATGCAGTACCCACTTGAAAAGTAGGCAGTCCTAGCGCAAGTAGGTATTTCCTCCTATAACATGCTATAAAGCCATATATATATATA
>NNCF01130305.1:310620-325534 GCA_002313205.1 Laupala kohalensis | reverse complement strand
ATATATATATATATATATATATCATTTCCAGTTCATGCTCATTATGGACCCCTGTTGGCCGAAATTATCCAAATTTTGGCTCATCCACTTGGATAATCATTATATTATTCTGGTACACAATTGGATCAGTCTTGTATACTTTATATCCACTTTTAATCACTTTCGGAGCTCTTTATAACGTGTGCGGCCATCAGCATAGCAACCAATCATTACCTGTTTTACGGGATCTAATCATCAATGAGTGGCTTCAGTCGAGTGTGGCATACCTGAAGAAACTTGTGGAAACTCTCCTCACCGAATTCTCTTCTGGGCCTGTCTAATATTTTGCCTAGTATACTTGTCAACCTTTGTTGCATAACGTATTAGCAAAAAATTTGGTGGGACGTTTTGTGAATTCCTAATGTGTAAGATATTTTTCTTGTGTTGCGTATAACTATTTCATGTTAATTAGTTATTATAACTGTAAATTTATAACGTTTTATCACTGTTTTGAACTCTAAATAAATATGTCGACTAATTGTTCATTTATTTACGATAGTGTCGATACGTGATGGAAAAACAGACTTATGGAAAATGTATTTTGTAATTATAGAGGAAAACATAGTCTCTCTTTCTACATTATTTATTTCAGAAAGCTTTTTCGACCGCGTAGCGGCGATCTTCAGTGCTACAAAAAGGGATAGCGAATACAAAATGAGATAAAGATAAAAACCATTTAATATACACAAATAACATAATAAAATGAAGTGAATTGTGTGTGAGTGATAAATTAGAATGAAATATCATCCTATATAATCCTAGAATCACATTGGATTAATATAACGATTATCCAATTCACAAAACGACCTATATAATCCTAGAATCCTTACATTCAGGTTCATTCTTTTTGCTCACTTTGTTTTTTTTATTTACTTTACATTTTGTTTTTGTTATTCTATAAATTTAAAAATTTAAAATAATTTCTTATTCGATGTTTTTTTGTTTTCATTTTACATTAAAAATTTCTTACAATTTTCTTCACACAAATCTCAAAATAGATTCATGCAATATTTTCACAATTTAAATTGTTTTCACTTAATATTATTTCATTCTAATTTATCACTCACAGGAAATTCATTTCATTTTATTATATTATTTGTGTACATTTAATAGTTTTTATCGTTATCTCATTTTGTAGCACTGAAAATGGCCGCTACGCGGTCGAAAAAGCTTTCTGAAACTAATCTAGAAGACACAATGTTTTCCTCTATAATTGAATACTCTTTCAAAACCTCACAGTCACCTAATGTGTATTTTGTAAGTTGCACGTTTGCAATTTTTTTAATAAACACTGACCGAAGGGTATAGTGAGAGGAAAAAATGAAACTACAGGTTCTGATTTGAACAAATATAAAAAATAGGAACAAATTAGTCAGATGTTTAGTTTCGATTGTCGAACATTGAAGCTTTTACTTTTTTTTTTTTTGGTAGGAGTAGGAGTTTCTTTTTGACGACATTTGCTGATCAATTTTTACCGAAAGTTTGAAAGAGTTCCTCCCAATATTTTTTTCGTTTTCTGTAGTGTGTTGCTCTCTTGGAGCGCTTCTGCTAGAGAGTGGGGATAGAGCGGATGTCACTCCGCATTTGCGAACGGAGGTGTAGCTTCGCGAATGTGTCCTGAACTTCCTGTCGCGCGACGTGTCTTCCGGCGGAAGTCTTGTGGTCCCTCCTCGTCCCCCTCGCCCCCCCTCTTGTCATCAAGGGGTGGCCTATGTCAAGAAGCGTTCACGTGTACTCTTACGCTGTGAAACACGTACCTACCGTGATATTTCTTATCATTTTTACCGTTAGTCAATAATGAATTTGTTGAATTGAAGACCAAGACTATGGTTTTATTTACTTTGTTACCCTTTGAAGCCACAAGGAATTTAAGCTTCTAATATCTTAGACTTCGCCTTCGTGTTTTAATTTATGTCCTTCATCGACAGTTTTCATTCATTGGTCTCTCCTTTTGGTTTCTAAGAATTCAGATGAGACCATGGTCGTTTTTGAGTGATAATTTAAAAATAGCAATGATAATGTATTGTGTTAATCTTTTACTACTATATGATTATTAATACTATTATTATTCTTACAATTAATCATTCGTCATCTCAGAAAGGTACTGAATAAATAGCATTTGACACCCCAGTAATTCTCTTGCTACTAGATAGAGGCATCATTTGATCCTTTGCTTTCGTTGTAGGAATGAAATATTTACTGACCAAATATTTGAAACGTGTAATTTCAATGTTACTATTACAACTAGCAATGCTCAGATCATGGAGGCAAGTGTCCTCGAACGACGACATTTTTCATATATCTGAAATGAAGACGAAATGAATAAACATAGTGTGACTCACGCGTTCTTCTTTGAAGGTCAGACTGTTTCACTAGATACCCTGTATAGATAATCTGTCCCGCAGGTTTACGGGGAGTAGAACCATGCTTAGCCGCACGACGAAGAGAATGAGGTAAACCCACATTGGGACTTCGGATGATTTGACCTCTGAATAGACACGGTACTAATTTTACAGGGGGGTGGAGCGACCTCAGATGGAGCCGGTGCTGAACTCTCATCTCAGTCTGGACATTGAACTTGCATATTTTATGACTTCATTAAGATATCAGTCGCCTCTGTCCATTTAATAGCATACGTGCTCTCCCTATTCAGATGAAAATTTGTGAGGCCTAAATTAGTTTCTTGTGAAAATGTTATGAACGCAACCATCCTCTTTGAATCTTCCTTTCGAATAATATAACTTTCTTTTAATTCCAGTTCCCGACCGTACTGCCATCTCCCGCGACGGAAGCTGAGTTGGCAGCGGAGACGGCGGAGGGGGACGTTAGGGTGGATGCAGGAAGTGGTCAGCGTCGAGGACTCCTACGACGCCCTGCGCGTCTCCTCATCCCTTCCGATGGTTTCAGCGTCGCCGCCCGCGCCCTCGCCAGACGACTCCTCGACCTCAACCCTGGAGCGCGTCTGCGCAGCGTGCGCGCTCTGCAGAACACGGCTTTCTTCCATGGTTTCAGCATGGAAGACGCTCGGGCGAGAAAGGTATGGACTCAACTATCGCTTAATATTGCCCCCTTGTGATGTACCGCATTCTTTTCTTACTCGTTTGCCGAAATGCGAAACCTCTTATTTTACACGAGCTCTTCGCCTGGTGGATAGGCAACCCATTGTACATGCGTGTTCCCCCGATACGTTTTGTGACTCACTTTCTTCGTTTATCAACTTTTCGTTGATTTCGTTCTGGTGTTTGATATGGAGCAGTTAAACGCGTCGTGAATATAGATAAATCTATGAAGAGAATATAATCTTATTAATTGAAAAAATAGAGCAACGATTTAAGATATCTTCGTAAATTCTTAAAAAGAGGCGTATGAATTGTTTGATAATGAATATGCACTATTACTATATGCGGGCTCAATGAGGATACATTTTACTCGAGAATAAGATCCTTATTATATGTTTATTAAATTTTAAATGAATAAATCGGTGACATGCGTGACATAGTGCTTGCGGCTTCGCTCCCTATTTTCTGTACAAAGGAAGAGCGTGGATCTTATCCCCCCGAGTTGGGAAACATTTTCAGCTGAGATTTCCATTACCTAAAGTATGTTTATAATACCCCATCAAGTATGTTTAGAGTACTTTATGATACTCCATCAACCCTTTGCTCATTTTCTCGCCTTCAGAAAGAGAAATTGGGGAACTCTTCAAGTGGAACTGCAATTATCCGTCTCCTCCCTCAAATAAATCAGCTATAAGAATATAAACTAAGTAATTACTGGTGATGCTAGTTCTATGACAAGTTTTCGTTTATTTAAAAAAAGTATTATTGTCAATACTTCATTTTAATGGCTGTTGCAAAAATCTTATTTATATTCTAAATTATTCAACCTTCTTTATTGAATAATTTGCGGTTAACAGAACAATCAATAAATAATCACGACGGTAAAAATGCACTATTCTAATTGAATGTTATAAATTGTTCGTAAATATGTTCGTTCATTAAAATGAATATAATCAATTTATAAGGGTATACTGATGTGCTTCTAAACATTCCATGCATGATGTTCTTCTTGCATCCTCCAAATATTGTTACTTATTACGTTCTCTGGTTTGGGGCGAACTATGAACTACGATGACGAGTTCCACATGTCCTAGATGGATTTTTTGTCTCTTGACACTCGTGATACGTATTAGGAAGAATAGAGCTGGATCAATCCAGATTGCCGGGTTACAGTTTCAAACTGCGGTTGTAAGCCGCAGAGGATTAAATTGACCATCACCGCAACCAAATGAACTGATACATTGCAGTGAAGAGCTTCAATAATTTTAATACTTGGTTTTCCCGTAGCAAGCGAATGATCAATGAATGAATATTTAACTAATAATACATATTTAAATAACAAGTATATATAAATGAATAAATGTTTGTTCTTTATGATTTTTTATCCCAATTATCCGATTGTGATGAAACTTTGGCAAATTGTTGTGCACACGCCCGCGAAGGTTTCTGTCGTAGTGCAAAAAGATGAATCTACCCCTTAAGAGGTGAAATGGGGGTTGGGATGTTTACATATATATCCCACCACACCTCTGGAATGGCAGGAGAAACTTCAACCAAACTTGATACATAGATGATTGACTATCTGACAACATTCACTGTGGGGGCAAAACATCACTCATCTCTAGGGAGAGGGTGGTAAGTAGGTGGCATGTGAAAATAATGGGAAAATCCTGTATTAGATTGGTAACCATACTTTTCGATGCTGTTGATATGAGTAAAGATGGATTTTTTATTTTACAATCAGTCCACGTTGGAGGTAATATACCCCTAGCATTCCTGAGGTAGGGGTGGGAACTGGGGACAAGTAATAATAAAAAACAACCAATTGATGTTGAGTCCTTTTTTAAGACACAGAATAGCTGAGTCACTCTCTTAATGCCGCTTGAGTTCACAATCGCTATCACAGGGATATACTCTTTTTTTGGAATGGGATGAGAAGGGGGATATACGAAAATAAACGAAATTGACGGATATTTGTGTTGATCATAAAATTTGCAGGGCCGCTGAATTAGTGGTGACATTTCCGTAGACGCCAAAGTTCACAATCAGCCCTTATAGACTCCTGCACCCCTAGGGAAAGGGATGCCATGAAGTTATCGAATATGAAAGATACCAGTGATGAGTTCACAATTTTCGGCGTCGCCGAGTTGATAGTGAAAACCCCATATCGTGAGAGTCTATATTTGCGCTCATGGAAGAAATACTCCACTAGCACTCCTTTGGGAACATGGGGGATATGGGTATATGTAAATTGAAAACTAATTTTGAAATATAAAAGAAATAAAAATTGCTTCAGATCCATAGTTTTCTGTTTGGAATTGAGAATACACACCAATATAAAGAAAGACTCTGATGACCTAGACGTTGGCGATTCCTAAAGTCCCAATAAAAAAAACACCAATACTATCATACCACCAACTTTAAACACAACCTTCCCACTGGAAATTTCAATGAGAAAAGATAAAATTGCAGACGTATAACAAAATTCACATGAGCAATACCACGGGTACTCAGCTAGTATTATAATAACAGTATATTAGCGTAGTTTATCTGGGTAAATTTTGTGCTTGCCTTCGCCCCGTGTCGATTATAAATTTACTAAGAATTTCCATAAAATTTATGTAAGTTTATCCTGGACGAGTAGGTTTGGAGAGATACGTCTCATAGGTTTACATATTTCATCACGCTTTATTACAAAAGAAATACGTAATACGTGTACTACCATTTTAATCTTTAAGTGTTCATAGTAATTAGTAGTAAAGTAATAATGCACAATAAAAACATATGGTAAACCAATTCCGTGCATCACACGCATTCTAATTGAGAGTTGATATCTGTGAAGTGTTCAAGGAATCATCATGACTCTGTGGTAAAGCATAGGTTCCCGTAACATCAGGGAGGTTTTACTCATTCCTCTTCGCCCAGATTGATATCAAGAACTGCTGTCAGACACCCGTGGAATGAATACCACGGCTGTGTGATGTTTCCCCGAGGTCCAGAAATCGCTTCGTGCTAACTCCAGTGACCACACATTAAGATCAGATGATGGGAATAGTTTGACCATCGATTAAATAATCTAAGGACACTTCGTTGTATCGTAATTCATTCATAGATCGGTTTAAACTTTTCCCCATAATTCCGCTCTTTTGCGAAAAATTATCAACTTTTCTCCGCGACATTTTTAATGCGTCGTTGGATGGGCACCAAATTTAAGTACGTGATAATAAAGTTACTTGTGTATGCTTAAAAAATTACAAAATTGTAACTTATAAGGAATTTTGTTATGAATTTTCTGTAATGAAACGTTCTGAATTTTTTTCCGGAATGAGAAGTTCTAGGAAAGTTTGTTCTTGATAGTCTTGTGATAAGGAAAGCAATTCAATTCAGTTATTTTCTACTCCATCTTTGACGTCTTATTGATTTTGTACAATTATATATAATATATTTTGCCGTATTATATAAAGGGTGGAAGTATATCTTGTGTATTGTTTTCATCCTTCGACATTCCACGACTTTATTTTTTTTGTACAATATTTCGTCCTTATGGTCTTATGTATTGCATGTTGTCATTTCATGCCATCTTTTATTTCTTTTGTACGTTTAATATATTCATGTAACACATCGAAATTATTTTTTGTTCTTATTATTGTATCAATTAGTTGTGGTGTAATATTTTTGTATCTCATACTTCCAAATACTTCGCGCGTTTCGCACTGTAGAACGAGCAGTCCCGTAAAACGTGTTCTTGTGTTTCTACCCTTTGTCCACACTTATATGCTTCGTCCGCAGTTAATCTGAATCTTTTTAGTTAGCTATAGTATCCCAGGTTATGAATTGTCCTACAGTCTTTCAAGATGTAAACTGTATCATCTTTTTTCTCGGTAAAAATCATATCACATGTGAAATAATACATTTTCTACTCCTTCTTTGGCGTGTCACGCTCGTAGAAATATTTCTGTAATTTTCTTCTTTCAATCTTTCTCACTCTTTGTCACTTGTTTCCCGTCTAATATTATAAACTTTTCTCGTCGCATTATTGCCCGCAGCACCCATTTTTGTATGCAGAGGCCCATGAGCAATACTCTCACTTGCACACATCAGGCGTCTGCTTACACTACCTTATACACCCCGCTCATCCGTAATCATCTTACAAGGGAACTCTCAACAAGCGCAGGTCGAAAGTGGTCTTTTTCTCTTTTTTTCTGAAACATTTTGGCTATTTATATGTCCTGTCAAAATATTTGCGACGATGGCACACTGTAAGGCACTGAAAAAAAATCGAGAAGTTTGCCAAGTTTTGGCGTCTACTTTCAGCTCACATTTTGGACAATCATGAAGAAAGACAACCCTGTCCACAAGAAAAACAAAGTGCTTGTGTCTATTTTAATCTCTGGATTCATCATAGTACCTTTATAATGTTGGAAGGTTTAAAAATGATAAACAATCATTTCTTCACTTCTTACTCCAACATACGTGATTACTTTGATATTATAGATAAATTACAACTTAAGACCTTTTTATTGACATTTGCAATATAATTTGTGCTTTTTAATTTCTCGACTCGTGATTTGAGTTGTCGTCGCCAGGTGATAAATTGTTACAAGAGCAACTGAACATTTGAACATGATATTAAACGTAAATTTAATATCTATTTCCACATAAAGTTATCATGTTGTTTAAAAACCTGCATTTCTCATAAACTGGTCTCGTGGTACTAATTATACTAGAAACGTCCTGTATGTATTCAAGATATAAGATTTTGTCACTGTTCTCCTTGTGGTATCACCTATTCGATAGCAGATACAACTTTCATGACAATGAAAAAAGGTTCCATTCAATGCGAAATCCAAAATCAAATTGTCACACATTAAGAAAATACTATATTGCACTAACTCACATCACCGTTTAATATCTTTTTTTATGAGATGTGGTTGAATAAACAACTTTAAAGTATAAATTACTAGTATTTTACGTTCTAAATGATCAAGCTATTTCTTATCAACATAACCTATTATTTATGATAGTAAACTAAGGGGAGTACACCCCATGAACGTTAGTAGAACACTGTCAGTTAACCCCATGAAAGGCTTAAAGTTCATAGGTGGCAACTAAACAATACTGAGACAGAGATTCTGCTGAATCATATGTCCAAGGTTCATGTTGTTTAATGGTATAAAAGTAATTAGTGTAACTTCGAAATAAATATATTTCATGAACGTTTTCTGTCAAAATATCTCTACTGTAGTATAAGCACCACTGTTACAGTGTGAGTACATTGTGAGCTCACCAGTAATTTGTCAATAAAATTATAAACAATTAAGTTCGATAATTAGTTGCTAAATTATTATTTGTATTTTATAGAAATATTCTGTTGCGTTTCCGGCGTTTTAAAGTTGATTATTCATGTATACCAAAGCGAAAAGTTTTAGCAAAATTTGGAAAATAATAACTTTGCATCCAGTTAAATCTCAAAAGTTGTAATTTTTACAGACGTTTATAATCTTCAAAAAAAACGAAAAATTGAAAACTAGAGAAAAAATAGATTTTTGGAAGTACATAACCTGGAAAGGAGACATCTCAAGGATGAAATTCTATACATATTATCTATGTATACGTGTGTGTATGAAAAAAAAGAAAAAAAGGATTTAAGTCTGAGACTTTATCCCTTCCTTTAGAAAACTGCATTCGAAAGCACAAATTTATTCGTTTCCAAACGACTAATTTAAGACGCGAAATCAATTAGATACAGGTAGCTATAGAAGTTAAATATATGTTTAAACTGTAGCGTAGAATGTGCTAAACACAATGTCAGTAACTTTAAGGCGCTAGACCAAGCCAATCTTGAGGTATTAAAGCTTACGTGAACGCTTGCACAGGCCACAAAAGGTGCGCGCGGAAGAACCAAAATGGCCGCCGTTGTAAAACCAGACATGGTAAATTTTTTTGAATTATTGTTTTCAATTCTCCAATAATACTAGAAACAACACAAAAGATGAAAATTTTCTGAGGTGGTGCGGTGACATGCCCTGGATCACTTAGTATGGATTGACCTTAGTGCATCTAGTGTTGATCTTCCTTTTTGAAATCCATATTGGGTGTTTGCCAAAAATCCATTATCTTCAATGTGCAGTGTCATTCTGTTTATCAATATTTTTTCAAAAAAGTTTCTGAAGCACGGTAACAATCTTTCTGTAGGCATTCGGATCTCCCTTTCCCTGCTTTTCCCTATATGAAATATGCCCAACTTCCCAATTTTCAACTGTCTCGGAAATTCCCATAGGGTGAACCTGTGAATCGTATGCCTTATGACACAATAACTTGTTTTGATCATTTGATTTGTTAATCCGTCATACCTCGGGTTTTTTCGATTCTGAGCCTCTTTATTGCTCTTTCTATTTCGAAGTCCGCTATTTCTGGAAATTGATCTTCACACATTCATGGTGCTCCGGTTCCCACTCATGGCGCTCACCATCTCGTGGTCATATCTGCTCCAATAATAGCAATACAGTATTGTTCCACCCTCCTATTTGTCCTTCGTCTCCTTTTACAGATTTCTATTTTGTCAGGAGCAATTGGGTCAGGTAACCCCCATATTTCAAGTTTACAGTGTTTATCCTTCGTCTATATTCCCTTAATACCTGTTTAAATTCTTTCTCCTCAATGTTCGTTTCTGCAGTGCATATAACTTGGGGTCCCACTGTAATTATTACGAGCTGTGTACGAGAGCTTTAGATGTTTTATTGAGTATCACTGCTGCTTTTCAGTTTCAACCGAAGGAGATCTTAGAACACCATTTTCCTCGTGGACCACCCTCACTGACGTCTACACAGCCGCCCTCAAGAGCGTCTTCACCAGCGCCTGACGAGCGCATGGAGACGGAAGACATCTTTGAGGACTTCTCGACCCCTGCAGACCTCATCACATCACCTTCTGTCCTTTGTTGAAACACACTATCTCTGGGATCTCAAAGAACCAAAAGGGTCCTAAAGGAACTGAGAAGTGTGCAAAAATGGTATCTTGGTCGTGAAGATATTCCATCATTGTGTTTTAACTGAACGATATATCGAGAATGGTAATGGTATGTGATTCCGATGATAATCTGGCCGAAACAATAACCGATAATAGTATGTGTCTCAAAAATGTATGAATGGTCGATAAGTATCATATATTTAAAAAAAATAGAAACGTGCAATAATGTTTACTTTCACTCTTTTCAGAATGAAAAATACACTCATTTTCTTTGTTCGGGAGAGTCACAGAATTGAGGAAGTTAGCTATAGAAAATGTAAGAAATTAAATGATATAAAATTATACTCATCGTCAAAGAACGCTGCACCCAGAAAGACTATATGGATTGCGTTAATTTTTGGAGGAGGTTCACAGATACGTAATGACTATGCTTCAACATTTCTGGGAACAACAATTACTGACATGTAGAATGAAACAAAAACTTTGTTACGGCTTTGTGCCGTCGTGCTGGCGAATGCATAAGTCGAAATATTTCAGCATATAGTCGTAGATCCAGAATGGTAACCTGCGACAGCCCACCTCACGCAGTTTGCACCTGAGCACGTAGTTTCGTCGGAATGGATGATAGATGTAGTGTCCTAATCGTACGTTCCATAGCACACACTCAATCGTGGAGAAGTCAGAAGAAAATTGGCTGGCCATGATTGAGTGTCCTCTGTTTTAGGGTATGCTCTGCATGAGGCGAGTATGTGCTTGTTCGGCTGAAATAGAACTCGTGGGCTCTATTTCATATTATCAGGTATTATATATGTAAAACATATTTAGGGATACTTCATGAATCTCTTGTTAAAAAATAATTTAAAAAAAATTCAGTATAATAATCGTTCTACCCAGTTTCATAAGCTTCATCAATTGTATTGCTTGTTTGGGATTCGATATGATAATGAATGAATGCACTGTAGATTTTCAAAACCCTTGAGATGTGATTCTGTTACATGGATCTCAAACATGTCTATTTTAACGCCTGTTCTATCGTCAATATGTATATTTTATTGTTCATAACGCTCAGTTATAATGGATATTACTGTTACGATAAATGCATTTTGTATGTGTAAATTTGTTTTGTAGATTATAATTCTCTACCAAAGAAAGTATCCGATCAATAGTTATATGCATTTTTGAATTCCTTAGAAAATTTCCAATGAGATAAATGTATTTGAAAATTTTATTAGAGAAGAAGTGGTAAAAAGGAAAATGGCTGAGAAAAGTCACAAGTCGCTTCAAGTCTTTGTGTGAGCACTTCCTTTCAGACAAGGAATACAATGAAATTATTTTCAACCAGGTTTTCACATCGGTCAAAACATCTCTTACTGCTCTTATACTTGCAAAGATTGTGATTTCATCCCAAAATTTTGTTGCCCTCTCGTCTCTCTTATGAAAGACCGTGCTACTTTGAATATACTTTTGGCTTTTAGTTCCTCGAAGATTTTTAATGTATCATCCCGAACAAGAAAGCAAAAAATGTTGCTCTTTTTGCGATATTTAGATTTAACAGAAAATTGATAGTGGTTTAGTGGTAAAATGCGTCATGTTGGTGCCATGCCTAATATTTAAAAAAATTCATGAACTCTTAGAGTAAGTCCATATATTTAAAAGATGCAACTTCTAGTGCTTGATAAAATCTGGTGTATTTAAGTAGAGTCATAGAACGTAGTTCCGAATTTCAGTATTGCTTCTATTTTGTAGGACCAGCTATGCGTGTTTGACAATAGAATATTAACATTGTATTCCAATTTCTCGTACAGTATTACTGATAAATTTAAAAAATGGTTTTTGAGATTTGGTCAAATGAAATGCATTCTTATCAATTTGTCAATGATTTTAATATACTCGAACCACTACCTTGTCTAGTTTTGTTAATCATAGGAAATATACGTTCTCCTTTCATGGAGGCAATCTCCTGCATAAAACATTTTAAATAGAGTATAATCTAGATTTTGTCTCTGTGACTGAAGTAGATAACAGAAGTATCCCATCCCTAAAACGTGCTACATCTTAGCCCGTCAAGATACGGTAATTGTGATTCTTAACTAACTATTTTATTGTATACGATAGAAACAAGCAGGCTAGGACTTTTAGCATGATTTTCACATGTGTGTTGCAAGAAAATTTACTCCATTATTGCTATACTGTGAATTTTTTAAATTCACAAAAAAATCTTGATTTTACACGAAGTGCTTCATGATGCAACAAATTGAAGTGCTGAGGTTCAAACGTTTTTGTATATGTCAGACGCCGCCGTCTATAATAACGTTAACACTGAAAATCGTGAGAAGTTTCACACTTGATAACCGTGGAACGGTTATAGGAGAGTCCTAACTATTCTAACATTTAAGCGAACGTTTGAAAGTTAACTGCTTTATTTGACCAAACCTCATGGTCCGTACTGAAGTCGTTTTGCACTTGACCAAAAGCAATAGGAAAAAAATTTCACAATAAAATAATGAGGGAAATTAGTTTTGACATGGTTTTTGATGCATTAAAAATTAAAAAGTGCACTTAATGTACAGTGTAGTTTGGAAAACCATTTTAAATATATTGTTATCCAGGGAAAGGGGCTGCGCAGAATTGTTTAGGCAGAGTGCAGATGAGTGAATCTACTAATTATTATTATTCTATACTAATTTGCATTGCTCTTTCTTGTATAACAAAAAAAAACAATAAAAATGTCTTAATGTGATTTTTATTTGTTAATTTGTTGAATATGTTAATGCTCAATCGATGATTTCAGAATATTGCTGTCATTTGTAATAAGATTTTCAGATTGTTAATATTTAAATAAACACATTATATACAATAATAGTAAAAATATAATCAGTTTTATGTATATTTATAAGCTATAAGGACTTGTGTAAAAGGCGTCAAGATAAAAAAAAATTGGGACCAATATTAATTTTTGATGCCTTGTGAAGATAATATTATTTAAGCCCTTCCACTGCCTCAAAAGACGTGGTCGAATTCACGAACGGGTTCTCACTTGGAGTCAAAAATGAGGTTTTGAATTTTAATCTAAATAGTACAAATGGCATTAAAAGAAACGCATAAGTTTAAATAAATTCAGTATTGTTTGTGTGATAAATCCATCTTATTGTGTTCTCGAGTATTATTCAAAATAACCATTTAATATTTTCTGTTTGGTCTGCTTTCAACATCAGAAGAACTGAACTTTGCCTTATAATTTATTGTTTGTGGGTTAAGGTAAGCGAAATAGAAGTATTTTTGGACTTGCTCATCTCTCGATGTATGTGATGCACAAACTCGAATTCCGCCATTACTCAACATTAGTAGGCAGAACTTTCACAATTATGAATAACTTTTCGATCTTTCTTTATACTAACTCTATATTTGTGGTACGATGTGAGGTCGAAAAGTTATTGATGATAATTAACAATGAAGAATGAAAATATAATAACTCCAAAAAGAAAATATTGAAAGATGTGTAAATGAGTATGGCCACATTTTAAGTAGCATATTTGCAAAAAATACGAAATTCGTAATATTGCTGTCCTAAAGTTGTTTCTGCCATTGTATGTTCTAATATTGCATTTTTTTAAATTCTAAGTATTCCTATAAACATGGCATGTGATAAATTATTAAAATTTTGCGGGAATTTAGTGAAGAGAAAGTTTTAATTCAGAACTGTTATGTTCAAATATTAAATAAAATAACGTTTTGAACCGAATATTGTCGTACAATATTAGCGCCGAGTCTAAAAAGATGAGTAATGACAGAATTCGGGTTCGCAATAATCGTGCTATGTCTTAAGTGGGCAACTGATCCGAAATTGTAATTATTAGTTTAAGAAGTCAACAACATTCATGTGAAGTGATTTTATGTCATTCTCGGCAATAGTTGTGATTAAATTGATACCAAACCAAATAAATTTTCATCGATTTATTTCACATGAGATTGCACAACAATCCATGAAAATCAATCATTCATGAGTGAGTTACAGTACATTTGATTGATGATGTATGTGATATATTCCGTCCTTAGTAATGCCTTCACTGTATACTTTTGTTGAATGTGCTGTTACATTTATTGTGTACGTGTTAATTTTCTTAATAAAGTTTTATTGTATGATATCCATAATAAGGTTATCTAATAATTCCAACATCCATATATCAGAACTACCATCCTGTGACCCTTCCATGTGCAGTAGTGCAAAGGGGTTCGTACGGTTTATTTATAATCAAAATTAACAGTAACGTCCTTAACCTCACTGTACATAATGACAGGAACTAATTGGCGCATGGCCTCGTCTAATGATGACTCGCTACTCAGCGCGTCTTTCACACACTTGTGAAGCCACATTATTCTAATGATACACGCGTACAATAATTCTGCACTCAATGAATAGATAGTGGTCAACTCCCCGTGGTAGGGACGGAAAATAGGAGTCGAAATGCCATTAACCTGCGAGGCAAAACGCATCGAGGAGGATTAAAAATTCAATCCTTTCCATTCTTCACAGCGACTTCATGTTTTTGCTATCGATTCCATATGTCGATATAAACGTATAATCTTATCAAAATTACAAAAAATTCCTCCCTTCCTTTTCGAAGTACTTTTGGTCAAGACTTTCTTGAAGTACTTTCTTGACTTATCCAAAGCTTTCGATGTCATCGATCACGGAATTCTCCTTTCCAAATTGCATTCTTTAGGCATTCGTGGACTTCCACATCAATGGCTAACTTCTTATTTAAAGGATAGATATCAACAGGTAGAAATATCCTATACTAAAAATAAAATACTTGAGCGTTGTCTTTCAGAAACAAAGCCACTTA